>PVKU01005871.1:0-114794 GCA_004027475.1 Anoura caudifer | reverse complement strand
AACTGACTTTGAATGAATCAAAGAAAGACTGTCTGAATGGGCCTAAGTTAATCAGTGAGCCCTTAGAAAGTTAGAGATTGGGTGTCAAGAGAGCTGTGCTCTTGCCAACTTTAAACAGCAGCAAGCTACCATATTGTGAATCACCCAGAGGGCATACACCAATGGACTGCAGGCACCTCTGGAGCTGATGGTGGCCCCCAGCCAAGAGTCAACAACAAAAACTGCAGTCTACAGCTGCAAGAAAAGGAATTCTGCCAACAACCAGCAAGCCAGGAAGGAGGTCACAGCCCCACCTGGCACTGTGATGCCACCCTGAAGAGACCCTGAGCAGGGAATCTGGCTACACTGTGCAGGACTTCTGACCTACAAAACTGAGAGATGATAAGTGAGTGTGGTTTTAAGCTGCTAGGATTCTGGTTATTTGTTGGGCAGAAACAGAAAATTAATATGGGAGGATTACCTGTATCTATCATTTTTAATGGTCACCATGAGCTTATCACAGATCCTGCTTTAAAAAAAATACCACAACAATCTATGAGCACAATGTCCCAATTATATCATTCCAGTTAGAAATCTCAGTATTTCAAGCTTTTCATATATTTAACTATTAAGGCTACATTTTGAACACATGAAATACCATTTCCACATGCTAATACCTAACAAAACAGCCATCAAAGATACTTTACACTTATATGGGTTTGTAGTAAAAATTTAAAAACTTGATCAAATTTGCTAAAAGTCCATTCAATTGACATATAAACCATCTACTTTCAAATGTATCCAGAAAATTATTAATTACTTATAATGAAAAACAGAGGTAATTCTTAATACTCCTAAAAAAATAAAATGTGTCTGGTTTTGCTGAAAAGAGAATTTTTATCTTCCTGTAATTCAGAAAAATAAAATGTAAGCCCACAAGACTTACTGCATACGACAGGAATTTGACACAGGACCTCACTCAACTGAGCTTTCAGTGGATACGTCCCACATAAACTCAAAAGTCTTCCTTGGGCACCAACTACCTCCTAAACTCCAAAATACATTTTTAACTACCTAAAAATGTTTTATAGAATTTTATCATATTACAAACAAAACTTATTATCAACCCCGATAAACCTGGGCATCGCACCAGACAGAACACAGTTACACAAGGCAGAAACCTACTGATTATCCTCAGATAGTACCCTCCCGCCTGCCCCAAATACATCCTGCCCTCCCTGCATTTAGAACCTAGTGACTATCTCAGATGATTGATGGAAAGAAGAACTTTTCTTTGCTAAGTGAGTCTTAGAAGTAGGAGTAAGGTAGGGGTGGGGGTGGTTAACTGAAATTAAAGTTGGAGGAGATTCAAGATGGTGGTGAAGTAGATAAATGCTACACTCAACTCCTCCCAAGACCAAACTAAAATTGCAACTAAATTATAGAAAAATCATCCTGAAAAAATACATGAAAACTAGCTGAAGAGAAGTCTTATAACCAAGGGTTTATAGAAGAAGTCACATCGAGACTGGCAGGAAGGGTGGAGATGAAAAAAAGGCTGGCCCTTCTCCTAAGGGCAGTGGCTGAGGCTCTGGAGGGATATCTCAGCTGCAGGAGGGTCCCCATGAAAAAAAGTATGGGGTCTAAATCCCAAGTTAGACTCCCCAGCCTAGAGCACCAGAGCTGGGAAAAGTCATCCACATAACAACTAGCTGTGAAAAGTAGTGGGGTTTCTGTCTGCCAGTGAAAGGCAAGAGTCTGCTAGAGACACAGCCAGCCACCCTGGGCTCCAGCAGAGAGAGGATGGAGCAGAGTACAGATGCCTCTGGGGAAAAAGCTAAAGGGAAGCCACCAGGATCCCTGTGCTGAGTCACTCTCATACTGCACACACCACCTATTTTGGCTGGAGCACTCCCCTCCCTGTGGCATCAGCTTGGAGAAAAACCTGATTCTCCAGACTCCAACTCATCCCACCCTGTGGAGATTACACCCTGCCAAAGAGTACAGCCAGTCTCTTTCAGTGACTGAGCCTAACAGGCAGAGACAGGTGGAGGCAGAAGGAGGTAGATCTCACTGGGGTGCCTTGAGACTTGCTGACCTTCCCCTGAGCCACCGAAGATAAAAGCCAGCCTTGGTGTGCAGCATGGTCCTTCCTGCACGCACCCAGGCCCAGCAGAGGCAGCCACAAACTGGATTCTCTGTAGTTCCAAACAGGTAGCCAGGGGACAGCCACAGGCAGAATATTACATTGGCTTGTACCAGAGTTGCTTCCAAGAAGCTCAGAATCAGCACACCAGTGGCCAGCTTCAGACAGTATCTGAGTAGAATCCTATAAGCTTCACAAGCAGCATATCCAAAGGGAGATCTTGGCAAGCACCCACACCTGCTGAGAGGAATTCTGCTTTGTGTGGTCAGCACCTGCCCATTAGATCACACAGCACAGCTGGGGTTGAGTCTCACAGCCAGCCAGCCTAAGGGCTGATCCCATGCATGAATGAGCCAATAGCAATCAAGACCCAAACATTACAGGACAGCACACATAACCCACACAAGGAACATTCCTGGAGCACCCAGCTCAGGTGATCATAGAGGCTGTATGACTAGACTCCACAGGTCACCCAGTACATAAGGGAAGTAATATTAGATCTATCCAATACACAGAAACAAACACAAAGCAGCAGCCAAAATGAGGAGATAAACAGACCCCAAATGTAATAAGAACAGGAGAAATCTCCAGGGAAAAAAGCTAAATAAAATGGAGGCAAGCAATTTATTGCACATCAAGTTTAAAGTAAATGGTTATAAGAATGTTCAACAGCAAGAAAAAGGACAACAAAACCATAAAAAATAGATTAATCACAAATAAAGAAAACAATACCTAAAATGAAGAATACATTGGAAGGAATAAATAGTAGGCTGGATGAAGCAGAGCATCAAATCAGCAATTTGGAAGACAAGGTAGAAAAAAGATACCCAAGCACAACAGAAAGAAAAGAGAATGTTAAAAACTTAGGATAGCTTAAGGGTCCTTTGGGACAACGCGAAGTGTAACAACATACATATCATAGGAGTACCAGAAGGAAAAAGAGGGCAAGGGATCAAGAATCTATCTCAAATAATAATGACCAAAAAGTTTCCTATCTTGATAAAGGAGAAAGAAAAGCCCAGGAAGCACAGAGAAACCCAAATAAGATGGACTCACAGACAAGAGGCCCACATTAGGCACATCATGATTAAAATGGCAAAGGTTGAAGACAAGAAAAATCTTAAAAGCCATACACAAAAAAAGATTTCTCAACAGAAACATTTCAGGCCAGAAGGAATTGGCATATAATAATCAAAGTTATGAAAAGCAAGGACCTACAACCAAAACTACTTTACCCAACAAGGCTATCACTTAAATTGATGGAAAACTAAAGAGCTTCCTAGGCAAGAAAAAGCTGAAGGAGTCTGTTACAGCAAATGTTAAAGGGTTTGCTTTAATAAGCAGCAGAAGAAAATGAAAAAACATATTTAAAAAATAGCAATAAGTACAATCTATCAATAATCACCTTAAATGTAAATGGTTTAAATGCTCCAATCGAAAGACATAGGGTAACTGCATGGGTAAGGAAACAAGACCCATATATAATGCTGCCTATATGAGACCCACCTCAGAATAAAAGACACATACAAACTAAAAAAGTAAAGGGATGGAAAAAGATATTTCATGCAAATGAAAATTTTAAAAAAGCTGGGATATGAAGACTTGTATCTGACAACAAATACACACTAAAACCAAGCCTGTAGTAAGAGACAAAGGACACTACTTAATTACAAAGGGAGAAATCCACAACAGGATGTAACCCTTGTATACATAAATAGACCCCACCTAGGAGCATCTAAATATGTAAAGTAAAACTTGATGGACATAAAGGAAGAGATCGACAGTAATACAGTCATAGTAGGAGACTTGAACACCCCATTAACATCAGTGGATAGATCTCCCGGACAAAAAATTTATAAGGAAACAACAGCCTTAAAGGATATGCTAAATCAGATTGATTTAATAAATGTCTTCAGAGCATTTTACCCCAAAGCAGCAGAATATACTTTTTAAATATACATGGAACATTTTCTAAGATAGACCACATTAGCACACAAAAACAAGTCTCAATAAATTTAAGAAGACTGAAAAAATATCAAGCATCTTCTGACCATAGTGGTATGAAACTAGAAATCAATCGCTAGAAAAATAATTGAAAAATACACAAAGACATGGATGCTAAACAACATATTACTTAACAAAGAATGTGTTAACAATGAGATCAAAGGAGAAATCAAGATACCTGGAGACAAACGAAAATGAGAAGACAACCCAAAATCCATGGGGCACAGTGAAAGCAGTCCTAACAGGGATAGGCCTACCTCAGAAACAAGAAAAATCTGAATAAACAATCTAACTTTACACTTAAAGGAAGTTAGAAAAACAAAAACAAACAAACAAAAAAAGCCCAAAGTTATTAGAAGGAAGCAAATAATAAAGATGAGAGCAGAAATAAATGTAGTAGAGTCTTAAAAAGTGATAAAAAAGATCAATAAAACAACAGCTGCTTCTTGGAAAGATAAACAAGATTAACAAACTTTTCCCTAGACTTATCAAGAAAAAGGGAGAGAGGACCCAAATAACTAAAATCAGAAATGAAACAGAAGAAACAACTAAAATCAAAGAAATACATATGAGCCCTTGGTGGTGTTCAGTAGAATGAGTGCTGGCCTGCAAACCAAAGGGTCACTGATTCAATTCCCAGTCAGGGCACATGCCTGAGTTCCAGGCCAGGTCCCCAGCTGGGGGCATGCAAGAGGCAACCACACACTGATGTGATTCTCTCCCTCTTTTTTTCCCTCCCTTCCACTCTCTCTTAAAAAAAGAGAGAGAGAGACATAGTGAGAAACTATTACAAACAACTATATGCAAATAAGTTGGACAATCTGGAGGAATTAGATTAATTCCTAAAAACAAACAAATTTCCAAAATTTAATCAGGAAGAACCAGATTAAAGTAGTAATCAAAAAACTCCCAACAAACAAAAGTCCTGGCCCAGATGGCTTCACAGGTCAATTTTATCAAACATTAAAAGAAGAACTAACACCTCTCCTTCTTAAACTATTCCAAAAGATTCAAGAGGAGGGAAGACTCCCAAAGTCAATTTACGAGGCCAGCATTATCCTAATTCAAAAGCCAGATAAACACATTAGAAAGAAAGAAAATTATAGGTAATATCCATAATGAACACAGATGCTAAAATCCTCAACAAAATATTAGCAAACTGGATCCAACAATACACTGAAGAAATCATACACCATGACCAAGGGGGACTGACCCCAGGGACGCAAGGTTTGTACGAAAGCCACAAATGAATAGACATGATACACCCATAAACAAAATGAAGGATAAGAACCACATGATCATATCAATAGATGCAGAAAAAACATCTGATAACATCCAGCACCCATTTATAATAACTCCCAGCCAAGTCAAAACAGAGGGAACATACCTCTGCATATTAAAGGTCATAAATCACAATACTATAGCCAATATCACACTCCATGGGCAAAAACTACAAGTGATTTCCTTAAGGTCAGGAAGAAAGGAATTTCTGCTTTCACTACTCTTATGCAACACAGTAGCAGAAGTCCTACCTATGGCAATCATAAAGAAAAAAAAATAAAAGCCATCTAAATTGTAAAGGAAGAAGTAAAACTCATTATTTGCAGATGACATGATACTGTATATACAGAACCCAAAGGTTCCACCAAGAAACTACTGGAACTGATAAATGAATTTGGTCAAGTAGCAGGATACAAAATTAATATCCAGAATTGGTAGCATTTTTATACACCAAAAATAAACTGCCAGAAGGGAACTAAGAAAACAATCCCATTCATAACTGCTTCAAAAAGAGTAAAATACCTAGGAATAAATCTAACCAAGGATGTCAAAGACCTGTACCTGGAAAATTAGAAGACACTGAAGAAGATACAAATAAGTGGAAGCACATAAAATATTCATGATAAGAATTAACATCATTAAAAGATCCATACTTCCCAAAGCAATCTATAGATTCATGCAATTCCTATCAAGATACCAATGGTATAGCTCAAAGAATGAAAACAAGTATTTAAGAAAATTTATATGAAAGCATAAAAGACCTGGAATAGCCATAACAATCTTGAGAATAAACAAAGTTAAATAAATCACACTATCTGGTGTTGAACTATACTACAAAGCCATAGTAATCAAAACAGCATGGTACTTCCATAAAAACAGTCATACAGATCAATGGAACATAGTAAAGATCCCACAGTGAACACACACCTTTACAGTCAATTGATATTTGACAATGGAGGTAAAAACATACAATGGGGTAAAGATAGTTTATTCAACAAATGGCATTGGGGGTATTGGACAGATACACACAAAAATATAAAACCAGACAACTTCCTTATACTATGCACAAGAATAAACTCAAAATGGATTAAAGATGTAAATGTTAGACTTGAAACCATAAGAATCCTAAAAGAAAATGTAGTCATAAAATGTTGGACATTCCTTGTAGCAATAGTTTTTCTGACACATCTCCTCAGGCAAGGTAAACAAACAAAAAAATAAATAAATGGGACTACATGAAACTGAAAAGGTTTTGCACAGCAAAGGAAACCATCAACAAAATTAGAAGACAAATCACAGAAAGGGAGAACATATTTGCCAGTGATACATCTGATAAGGGGTTAATATCTAAAATTTATAAAGAACTCATACAACACCAAAAAAAACCCCACAAACAATCCAATTAAAAAATGGGAAAATGACCTGAATAGACACTTTTCTAAAGAGAACATTCAGATGGCCAATAGATACGTGAAAAGATGCTCCACCATCATTAATTATCAGAAAAATGCAAATTAAAACCACAATGAGATACGACCTCACACCTATCAGAACAACTATCATCAACAAATCAGCAAACCACTGTTGACAAGAATGTGGAGAAAAGGGAAACCTAACGCACTGTTGGTGGAAATGCAGATTGGTGCGACCACTGTGGAAAGCAGTATGGGAGTTATCTCAAAAAATTAAAAAAGGAACTGCCTTATGACCTAGTGATTTAATTTCTGGGAATTTATTGAGAGAAACCTGAAACACTAATTTGAAAGAATATATGCACCCCTATGTCCACTGCAGCATTATTTACAATAGCCAAGATTTGGAAGCAACCCATGTGTCCATCAGAATATGAGTGGATAAAAAAGCTGTGGTACATTTACACAATGGACTACTACTCAGCTGTAAAAAGGATGGAAATCTTACAGTTTGCAACAGCATGGGTGGACCTGCACAGCATTATGCTAAGTGACATAAGCCACTAAGAGACTGATAAGTACCATATGATTTCATTCATATGTGGAATCTAATGAACAAAATGAACTAACAAGGAAAACAGTGACAGACTCATAGATAGACAGCAGGCTTACAGCTGTTGGAAAGTCAGGGAGGAAAGCTTGGGGAAGTGGTAGAAGGACTGAGCAAAACAGAAAAAAAAAGAGCAATAACTCATGCATGTGGACAAAAGTGTGGTAACTGCCAGAGAGGAGGGCTGGAGGCAGGTAGAGGAGGTTTGGGGGGGATAAATGGTGATGGAGACTTGACCTGAGGTGGTGAATATACAAAACCATGTACAGGTGATGTGTTGTAGAATTGTGTACCTGAAAGCTACATAATTTTGTTCACCAGTATCACCCCAATAAATTCAATAAAAAGGAAAAAATGTAAATCTAAAAGAAAAAAAGAAAGTGGGATTCTCTCCCTCACTGGGAATTACAGCAAAGCTTTCTGTATTGGGGTCACTATGAGCAACCATACAGTGTGCCAATCTGCCCAGCTGCCTCAGATCTTTGGAAGGCACAGGAACAGAAAGTCTTACTGCTAAGTCAGACAAGCGTGATGGAAAAGCCTTTCCCAAGGGGAAACAAGGACACTGGTCTAGAACTGATTTCAGGGCTTCCAGATGTGACCATTTCACAGATGAAATGTGACTCACATTTGCATTACAGCTCTCCAGAAATAAAAGAAAAACAGGAGACTAATACCAATATATTAAATAGGTTATTTAACTTTGCTATGCTAGGATATAAACTAAACTACTAAGTTAGAATTAAATCTTACAGTCTCAAGTTAATAAAGAACATATGCATATTAACCAAATGTAACAAGCATAAAACTTTAAATTTCATTCTACATTGTCAGATGTTATTTATACAAAGTATAAAATTACCATCTGTTTTATTTATTTTAGGCAACTGATAGTCTCAAATCAGATTATAATCAAAATATAAATTCAAGATATTCAAACAGCACATAAATTATCTCAATTATCTTTCTATTAGTATTGACTCTCCATGTTTTTCTTCCCTTGCACTACTTAAATTCCTGATAGAATTACAGTGGCAGTTGACTTTTAATTCTTTCATACTACATGTACCCAGTGATACTTTTAAAAGTACCATATTCCTTAATATTCGAGTAAATTGTAATCAATTTTTACCTTATTAGACAATTTTAAAAAATATTTCCACATTAATTTTTGTCCAACACTGCATTAAATACTATCATTTTAAAATGCATTTTTAAAGATAAAAAAATCAGTAAAATAAATTCATGAAGTAAACAAAAGACTTCTTGATTGCCCTAGATTTATAAATGTCCACCTTTCCAGGAATCAAGATAATTCTCACGCCTGCTGCCCTTTCAATTTGCACATTCCCCCTCTACTGATACTGTGAAGAAAACTTAGTACTTGCTATAAAATAATGATTCTCAGACACATAACACAATCAACCAGTAACTTTTTCTGAATCATGGTGGCCACCAGCCCTAAATGGAGCTCTCTTAAGGTACATGTATACATAACTGCAAAATGTTCCTCCACTGACCTCCCCAGGGACATCTTAGCCCCACCTCCCCTTTGCTACTTCCCCTAAAACACAGTTTTAGATAATTGGCATTTCAGGAAACAAAAGAGAAAAGGATGTGGAAAGCATTAATACCTTAAGAAAGCTGAAGCAGAGCACACCCCTACACAGAGTTATCCCACCTTCTGCTCCTACTTCCAACTCCACTTCTTAGGCCTTCAGTGGGGCCCTGTGGAAAGGCCCCCACTTCAAAGGGCTCTATGAAGGCAGTGGAAGCTTTGTAGGAGGACCATTGGGGTGGGAATAAATGAAAAAGGAGGTAAAGGTATGCCAGACCTGCCTATCTGCCCAGTAACAAAGACTCAAAGACACAACGTCCTGCTTCTACAGTGTAGACCCCCGATCACAAGGGTCAAAATCTAGGTACTACCTTTCACTTCAGCTATTCTGCAACAGCCTGAAACCACCACCACAAACAGTTTTGTTTCTGCAGGGAATCCGTTCAGAGACTAAGCTCATTTTTTTTTATTTTTTATTTTTTATTTATTTTAGACAGAGGGGAAGGGAGGGAGAAAGAGGGAGAGAAACATCAATGTGCGGTTGCCTCTCATGTGCCCCCTACTGGGGACCTGACTTGGCCTGCAACCCAGGCATGTGCCCTGGCTGGGAAACGAACCCGTGACCTTTGGCTCACAGGCCGGTGCTCAATCAACTGAGCCACACCCGCCAGGGCTAAACTCAATTTTTTAAGCCACCATTTATTATTAGCTGGACAATGCCAGAGTTAACATTTCAACTATTTTAATTTCTAGGAAGCCAAGAGCATTAAGATGAGTAAAGGTAATAAGCCAAGGCTGATTTATAAATTAAACTGTGCTTCATGGTTTAATATAAAGTCTTAATTTGAAAACAGAATAAAAATGTTATTGTTTAATCAAAGAAAAATGTCCTATAAAGTTGTATATTTAAATGAGAACATTTAATAGTTATTAATTCTGTATTAATTTATTCTAATGCTACTCTAAATGTTTGAATTATATTTTAGAATCTGTAGTCTTAATGAAGAAAAAAATCCTTAATTCAGTCTCAGAAAGGGATTCATATATTATTCAGTCATTTCTTTTTTGATTCCTTGACAAAATGTGTCTTGGGTCTTTCCTGTCGATGGAGGGCTAGGGGCATATTTCAATTAATATATCTATCTTCAGACTCATAGTCTCTTAAGGGTGTTTATCTTAACTGTTGTGAAACAAGAGCTCAGCAAATGGAATTTTATGAATGACAGAAATTGTTTACTATGTTTAAATTGGGGCAAAGTAAAAAAGAAAGGAAAGTCCAGTAGGGATTCTAGGTTTCTGGGATCCAGCTGTTTGTGCCTTAGACCATATATTTAAAAGCTAAAAAGTAAATACCCTATTTAATGACACTATTTGGTTATTAAAAAGTTGTCTACTTTCAGGGGTGAGTATTTAGGGCATCTTGTTATCTATGCCTACAGAGTTATTTCTCCTCAAGAAGAGACATGATAATCTAACCAAGTATCAGATCCAGAAAATTGCTCTCTAGTGCTGCTGAGCCAGCTCTTAGCCAATAAAAGCACAATGTATGATACTTTTTGAAATTACACTTTAGAAAAACAGCAGATCTTTCAATATTTAACTCAATGTGCCATCTCATACACATCAATTTTTGTACTGGGTCATCTGATGTGTCTACAGTTTACACCAAAAAGATTAACAAGCCAATCCCAAAATTATTAACTCGTTCCAAACATTAACTAAAGGTATAATATACATGGACAAACATGAACAGTTTTGGAAAACTTACCTACGTCCTCGTACTAGCAGTCTGGAAGCTTTTCCTAATAATTCAACTGCCTGCCGTAAACGTTCCTCATTCTGAAGGAATCAAACAAAAGAGAGCATTGGCTGCTTTAATGGAGTAGTATTTTTCACTCCAATAATTACCAAATAAAAAAGTAATGGCACTCAACACGAGGGTGAGGGGTTGTGTTGGGAGGGCGACACCTAGGGCGCTGGTCTACTCCATTACTCTCACAGAGAAAAAGACAGAGTTCAGTTGTGAGCACAGGAAAGTTCCATAAAGTAACAGCTGTTTCTCTATTTCCCTGCATATAATGAATCTAAATATTCTAAGTATACCTGAAGAAAAAAATTCAAACTTACTTCAAACACATTAGCTGTCTGTTGATATAACTGTACAGCCTTTTCTGGATCTACATTTTCTATAAGCCTAAATTAAAAAAGAAAATTTGACATATGTGAGAAATAGAAAACTTATTTCTCAAACGACTTTATTAAGACAAAGAGACAAAGGCTTCTGTGCAGAGACTCTTCCACACGCTCACTTTCCAGCTCGCTCCAACGCCATAGCTGCTGTGTCGGGGGTGCCGTTTTCTAGATACATCATGCTGGCTTTCTCAATCAGCTGAACAGCCTCTGCTAGTTGCTGCATCTCCTTTAAGGGAAAGATATAGCGTGGATCAGCAAATGCACCACCTTAAAGACAAAGTTAATCTAAAATTCAATTATCTTACCCCTGAGTCATGAAGGTAAATGAGTCAAACCTTACACAACAAATGTACTTAAAATGAAATGCCTTCACACAGTTATTCTCCCCATCAAGCTTCATTTAGCCAAACTAAATGCATTAGTTAATTTCTACACAGAATTCATCACTTCACAGAATTTCAGAGAAACTACACAAAGAGTAAAAAACAAAACATTTGCTCTTTACTGCTTTCGTAAGCATTCAAAATTCTTTGAACATTAACTGAGTCCCTACTATATACATGGACTATGTGAAACAGGTAGCCCAAACAGCTGCATCTTATTTACAAATGTTTCTTGTTTGAACCATTCAGTATTTTAAATCAGATACTTTCACAAAAGCTGTTTTATGACTTCCTATTTTTAAGAAATATCAAAATCTATGGCATCAGCAGGCTTACATTCCCGCATGGCAATAACACGATGGGGCTAAATAGCAGTGGTCCTGGTGGAGGCATATCACTTGCTGGAAAGAGACTCACTTCTCCCCATATCCTACTGCCCTACGCACCCAGCCCCACCTCCTTCAGCTCGGTCACTCCCCTGTCCCCTGAGTTCACAACCATCTTCCAAGCTAAATGCCAGCAACAGAGTAACTCCACATTTTACCATTAAACCATAAGTCTCAGCATACTGCGGACATCATATCTAGCGTCACCATATCAGAACTTTTTTAAAAGTTAAAAAAATTCATTTAAAAGCTTGATATAAAGTATACAGGCATTATTTACTTAGGGTTGACATGTTGTACATTAATGTAAACTCCATGCTAACACCTCATGGGTTGTTTTCAAATCTGCCTATTTGGTCTAAGTTGACAAATTTTTGAGGATGCAAAACTTGCACTCTAAACTTTAAAATGTAACTTTTTTATTATGTAGCTATGGAGATAAATAACAATAAAACCTACTAAAAGATACTGCACAAAATAAGTTGCCATCAAACTCAAGTGTAATGATATCAGTTAATATAACCTCAAATCTAGGTGAAAAAAAATCTTTTTTTTTTTTTTTTTGGTTATAGAAACCAAAGGTCAAGGAAAGAATCAAGAGTCTATGATATATGTTGAAGGACATTTGGTAGAAAGGGAAGGTGAGTATAACAAAATCTATTTCACCCACTTTAATTCTGAGGGTTACTTTGGATTTTACAGAATATTTCTTCCCCCAATTCACCGATCCATTAATTAAATTAATATATACTGAGAAGCTACAATATATAAAACATTAGGGGGATTAAAGAAATATATCACAGGGTACTATCCTTCATGAGTCTTACCCTCACAGATAGGGGCAATATGAAGTACCATCTAAGTAATGTGTTTAAAAATTAATTAAGTACCTCTTCTTGCTTTTGCATCAAATCAAGCATGACTATGAGTTGCAGAGGCCCAACCACAATGCTGACAACTCTCCTTAAAAAAAAAAAGATGGGCTGCCTACTTAAAAGTTATACTGTTTTATACTCTTCACCCTGTTCTTCTAGTATGGCAAAATCATAAAGAACAAAATTAAAATATGCCTATTCTCAGTGGCTTGGCTTATGTGCCGTAGTCACCTCATTGCTTCTTTGGAGCAAACAGGATGTGAAATCACAACTGCTGTGAAATGACAGAACCAGAGGTTGATCCAACAAGTCACTGTGTCTTCCCCTGTGTCTCCACCGACAAACTCTCCCTTCCTAAGCTTCAGTGGGGGGATGAGTGTGAAGGTTTGTACGACAAAATGGTGGAAATTTTATCCCTCAGAACCAATGGTAGACCAGGGAGCTCAGGACTCCTAAGAGTCCTAATTGTCTCACGACTATTCCAAAGCATTTAATTCAAATACAAGAGAATGCCAGAATGTACTTTCTTTTGTCTTTTTCCTTATCCATAGGTTTATTTGTCCTTCATCCAAAGCAGTGTCTTTCAAATCCTTAAATTAAAAGATTAAAAATAAAATAATTTCTGCATAATAATTATTGATGAAAACTAAAGCCTTAGCACAGCTGTTAGAATACAAGCTGAGGCTGTGAAGATTATATATTATTAGTGGTCTAGCATTTCTGCATTAAGATAGTGTATCCTAGTAAGAGGCACAAAGTACACTGAGATTTCATGAGGCACCTTGGCGTTTCCTAGTCTCAGGGGAAGCTATCTCTCTATTTCTTTATGAATTAGAATTATAATTAGAATTCCTAGGTCAAAGGCTATGAAAACTCTTAAAACCCTTGATATATATTATGAAGGTATTTTGTTATGACATTAGAAAATCTTCCTGAAAACATTAAATATAAACAGTAAGATACAAAACTGTATGTAGAACATTTTCTATTTTCTATATACATGAAAATGTATTATGTGAAAATAACTACAAGAAGAAAACTAAATATGTTAACAGCAATTACTAACATTCTTTAATCTTTTCAGTACTTGTAAATGTTCTATAATGAGCAAGTATTCACTTAAAAAATCAGTAAGATTATAGAAGTTGTAAAAATTAAAAACAGTAAGTTCTTAAAACAATGCTTTACAATAAATAATTCAAAACAACTTTTTACCATATCAAAGGACATAAAAATGCAAAGGAAAATGTTTTATTTCATTTGCCAGTGGCATACTTTGAGAGTGTCATAAAGCAGTATATTCTGTCTCACAACAGCATATTAATTCCCAACCTATTTTTAAGAAGCAGAAATATGAAAAGCAGCATAACCATGTTAACCAAAATATTCCATTCAAAAAGAATCAGTTAAATAGCAACAGCTTAAGTCTTTGTTTCTCTTCAATGCCAACTGATATTTATATAAAACAAGCGAAAATCTCTTTCTATAACTCATGGGTAGTAAAAAATATGTAACTGTAAATTTTTTACTACAGTAAGTTGTCCTACATTTCTCAAAACTAGGGAGACTTCCCACATAGTTCTTTGTTTAGCAATACACTCTCTCCTGGTCACAAAGCTTAGAACCTAGGGGAACCCAGTTCCCTCCATAATGTTCTCTTAAATTTCACTTTTAAAACTTGTTATCTTATGACACATACAATGTACCCTGTAGGTCCAATTAGCATGGCTTTCTCTTGCCTTACAGCAAGGAGACTTTTCAACTTCAACATAAATTTACTTCGTTATGGTGTAGTTAATTCATTCTACCTATATAACAATGCGACAGAACATTACTGACCTTCAACATCATGCCAGCTTGCTCATAAGCTCTGCAAAGAGAATATAATTTCTAGGATGAGATCGTAAAGAAAAAAGGAGGAGAATAAACTTTCTAGTACATATAAGGAAAGTTACTTCACTTTAAACTGTCTCAGGCACTACATATACCTTAGGCTGATATTAGCACAGAATATTATTTCTTCTTTTTATTTTTGGAGGGCAATAATGCCTTAGAAACATCAGGCATCTGAATTGCGGGGATTTTATTTTGCAAATGCAAAATTAAGTATGACTCAGAAGGTTAAATGAGCTTTGTCTTGACAAGGCTAAATCCAAGTTTTGAAACAAATAAGTATTCTCTGAAAAAGCAGGAGAAAGATTCCTGCTTTTCTCCATAGGCACTATTAACTATCAAGAAAGAGGGAGAAAAGAGAGGTTCTAACTTACTTGGTTTTTCATAGGTTACTGAATAGAATGATCTTAAAAATATTAATGTGGATTTAATTTAAATACTTTATCTTAGGAGAGCTTAGTTTCAAGGTTCAGGTAAACATTGAAACAAATGGAAATGATTTTTATTTAAGTCAATACAAAAGAACTCACTATTTACAAATTTGTATTGTAGAAAAAATTTACTGACCTATGGAAAAATAGCAATATTTGAAACACAATAATCGGCAAACACATGAAAATGTGGGAGAATATTTACTTACTTGGCAGCATGAAAAAGACTGAATGGATGTAACAAAGTCAATATTAAGGAAAAAAAGCAAATCAACCATTTCTAAATATTTACTATTTAAAAGACAAAGGTAACTAAATCACTGCCCCAGTGGAAATCCACAGGGCAAATCCTAAAAACAGGTAAAAAAGAAATAACTTAATGCCTGCTGATATCTCTTAGAACTACGTAATTCACAAGAATACCACATAGATTTTAAACTAGTTCCATTGTGCATTAATATGAAGAGTTTTACTAAAATGCAAGGCTATTATAATCATAATTAGCAAGTGACACAAAACAAACAATTTTAGTATAAGTTTTTAAAAACTTCAGGAAAATCTTATTTCAAATACCTGAGAAAGCAGGTATTTTTAAAATATTTATATAGTAGTCTATATATCTCCAATACCTATGCTACCTCTTAATTCCTCAGTGCCTATCTACAGATTTTCCTCACTGCATCCCAAGTAAAACCATCATTAAGCAAATCCAGAAAAATCAAAAATAAACTCTCAAATGTGACTCTGCACAGCAGTATAGACCTTAGGGTCAGAAGTGTCTATAAATGCTCCTTCGAAGCTTAAATATACAGATTGTTTTCTAATCTAACAGCATTGTACTCCACATGTAGCAAATTTATAACAAGTGAAATGTGTTTGTCAAAATCATGGAATTGTCAAGTCCTTTTTAAAGGCTGAAAAAGATACGCCCTGTTATTCTCATGGGCAACAGCTTCTCTCAGACAGGCATCTTTTGCTTGCTCAAACTGTTTGGCATTTTTAAAAGCAACAGCTGAAATAAAACAACAAAAAGACTTTCTATTTCCACCACATAAAAAATTTCAAATGAATCATTACCGAAATCTGTATCACATGTAAAGTATTAGAAAATATGTATACTTATTTTAATCAAATATTTAGGAAGAGTCACAAAACTTTAAAGTATTACTTTTTCTAAAGCAATTTTCTTACCACGGTAATCAATAGCTTAGAAGTATTTTCAAAAGTTTTGTTTTCTTATTTGTACACTATTTCCTACAAATCAGTGCTACCTCCATTCAAAATCAAGAAGTCTTCCTAACTAACACCAACATCTAAGCTTCAAGAAACTAAGACAGCATCAGTCGAACCAATGCTCCCAAATAACAGGTACTATCACAAAAAACAGCACCTTTCTTCACTAGTTTTATATTAAAAAAACAAACAAACAAACCCAGTGCTTTAGTTATAGCTTATTCCATCTTTAAAATTATTTTGAAAAAAAGACCAATAAATAAATTAAATATTTTTATAATAAACCCTCCTATTCGGCACAATCTTTAAAGTAAATGCCTAAAAATTAAAAATACATTTAAAATAAAGTTTTTGTACTGTTTAGGTTTCTGTGGAAAAAAATCCTCACTATCTAAAGAGTTAAAATACATTGCTCATTGCTGTAAAATGTCATCATCAGAGCAAAACAATTAGGACTGGCTCTAAAACATATTACAGATTTGACAAATTTACCAAAGGTTGCTTACAAATACATAAAAAGGATACAACTTTTTTTAAAAAGGTATTTGTTAAAAACACACTCTTAAAATTCTCTTTAGTAAAATACTGAAAGTAAACTACCGAAACTATTTCCCTCTCTGACTTAAATGTATTTTGCATACACTTATAAAAGAAAATAAATAAAGAATGCTTTAATGGGAAAGACCTGACCTGAAATATTTATTTTTGAAAGCAGCTTATGGTCTCAGATGTACATAAAACAAATCTGTGTCAAATTTCCCTCATGGAAACTTAAAAAATGTTGTGCCCTCCCATTACAAAAGCTTCTTGTACAGGTGTCCAGAAAATCCATGTAAGGTTTGAACTTTTAATAATTTTCCTTTAAAATATGATATATAAATATCAGAGAACTTACTCAGGATTTAAATAAAAGTGCTAAAGACTCATTTGTTGTCATTTCTTTCATTACCTAGAAAATAACACCTTTATTGTACTGATTAGCTTCAACTTACACAATTTTTTTTCTTTGGTGATATACTAAAACTAAAGTTTGCCAAAAGCCCATTACTTACACAATCTCTACACTAGGATAATAAAAGTGATCAGAAGTTGCTATCACTGAAACACAAACAATCACAGATTGCTAAAAGCTATATCCATAACTTAAAAGTGCTAAATTTTTAGCAAAGCCCCTATCTGCTGCATATTTCAGATTATTTTTCTCTTACATACAGATAAATATATTCTAATATTTATGTAGCTTAATACTCATGGACATTTATCAGTATATCTCAAAGTGAGTCTCATAAAAAATCATGCACCAAACACATGATTTTAGATCTGCTTATAATAAGATATTACAAAAAACATAACAAAAATCTGTATTCAATAACAGGAATTATAAAAAAGAACATGGCAAATTTCTAGAGATACTATGCAACTGAATGAAGTTCAAGAATATATATACAATGCTAAAAACCTGCAGCCAAGTTCTGCCAACTCTACTCATCTCTGCTGTCATGAAGAAATACGGAGATCTCTTACTCAGCCCTCAACACATTTGAAAATAACAAATGTGAAACACCCAAGGGATTGGCTCGTTGTTGTTTACTAGAATCTTACAGGAAGCATTAAGAGCAAGTATTATGCTGAGAGAAAGTTATCAGACCACTCTAAGATCGCACACTGAAGTTACAGGGCTACAGTCACACGTACCTGCTTTCCCATATTCAGAAGCAGCACTGTCATAATCTGGCTTCCACTTTAAAAAGCCAGTTTTCAGGCTACAATGAAAGAAAGACATATTTCGTAAAGGTTGCCAACCACATTTTTAAGTTAGAACTCTGCTTGTAATGACTTTATGGGTCATTAAAAAAAAAAAAGGAAGAGGAGCTATCAGGTAACAAGTCCCCCATCCAACCTTATTTAAAATTTAATACAACCTCACCATTTTCCCTCCCACTGCCACAGACATAGTTTTCCTCCTTTTGAAATGCCTGTACAACATCCAAGTATAGCAGAGATTACCTGAAAATGTGCTAGAAATATAAATTGTTGCCCCGTCCAAGACCCACAGAACCAGTGACTGGGGTGACCAGCCTGTAACAAGCCCTGAAGCAATTTAAATCTAAGGCTTGAAGCCCTCTAAAGCACAGCACAAGTAAGCATTTGGATTTGTGAGACTGAAGCTCAGGAGATAGGCTGGAGAGATTAAATGAGGAGTCATCAGCATATGCCATACCAAGAGTCCTGTTAGATCGATCCCCTTAGGGAGGCCTTGAGAGGGGGCTGAAAGACTGCAGAATACAAACATTCAGAGGAACAACAGAGGTAGTCACCAAAAAAGGCTGCAAATTAGCCACCAGTGAACAAGAATAACCAGAAAGACAGGGATGTTATGAAAGCAAGAGAAGGTGCTTTCAAGGATCACTACTGGCATCTCAGATACCAAACCAAAGAACAATCAATTCTGAGTCCTTACCTCACCGGCCCTTTCTGCAACATTTTATCTTCTTGCTCTAATTTAAAATAATTATGCATCTCCAGTTTAAATTAACTTAGTGACTATCAAGCTTGCCTGTGCATAATTGCTAAATAAACACCATCTTAGATTCTACATTTCAATTCAATTAGCTTATATATAACACTGTCAGCATCAAATCGTCCCTGAAATGTGGGGAATCCCCTCAGATGTACCTTCACTTTGTGACAGCTATGTGAACTGCCCAGAGGCCCTAATTTTAAAGGAACATTTTTCTGCCAATTAAATTTATTGAATATTTGTATTTGTGTATATACAGGTATGATGCAAATATGTAACTTTTCAAGCTTACCAAGAATATTTTTGCTCAAAATAATTCCTTAAATTGCAGTCTGTCCACTCTAACCCACAAAATTGAGGAGGTATGCAATTAAACAAAAATTTCATCCTCCACCCCACTCCAAAGCACTTATTATATCCTGTATATTAACAGAAATTTTAATTTCACCCAAAACAAGGTATAATAATTCAATTGTCTAATGGGCTACACATTAAAAACCTAGAGATTTAAAACTATAGTATTGTTGGCCAAAAAGTCTGTACATAAAATAAAAGACATACTTTTCACTTTCACCGATAACTTTACTGATCTGCATATTGTATGTCAGCTATCTCCCATGTGGTATAACACTGATTGTTCTCAATTAACATTTTGATTTGATTGCTATCAACTTCAACTGGTCTACCCCACAGTGAGAAATTGTCCAGCGAGAAAACTCCAGTGTGGAACTTCACAAACCACTTTTCACACATTCAGATCAGTCACTTCTCCACACACTGCACAAGCCTTTTTTTACATTTCAGTTGTGTTTTTACCTTTCTTGAAATGATAAGGCATAATATGCTGAAAATGTTGTGTATTTTCTTCAATCTTCAATGTTAAAATGGCTACACAAAAAAATCACCAATTTTGATCAGTGTTTTTTTTAAAGCAAGCTGATATAACAGCTGTCACAATACAATCTAACGAAATTGTTTTGAATGAAGTTAAAGACAAGTAAGCACTACTAGAGCCATAATATGGGGGGAAAAAAACCTTTTTGGCCAACCCAATAAATCATCCCTAGGAAACTAAGAATCTCTAACTAGGAAGTGAGAAGGCACTCTGCTGAGTTTAGTTCAATGTCTATAACTGTTTTGGCTATTTTTTTTTTCAAAAGTGTCAATAAAGAAACTCTGTTGAGGTTAACAGTTTAATCAATTTCCATAGGACCAAAACCCACAAAACCATCACCTGTTTGAGGGGGTTAATTATAATTACAAAACTACTTGGCAATATGGAACCGTATTATCACTAGAAGACAGAAGTATCAAATTGCATCTCTGTTCCAGACCCATTTTTCCTGCCACCTACTAAGCCTTCAAACACAACACAATCAACCCTCAATCCAACACCTCCCTGACTCAGCTCAGGGCTCCCTACTTACCCACCAAGTTCATTCATCTCTACTTCCAATGAGCATCTCTCCACCACTCCACCACCCAAGTTAGAAACATAGGGGTCAAGCCTCTCCCTCCACATCCAGTCAAGTCATTACAGCTTTTCAATTCTAAGGAATGTCAACCAATTCTGCTACTTGTACCGTTGCTTTAATTGGGACCCTCACCATGACAGTTTACTAACCTGTAACGGGGAGGTCACCTTTCGATCTCTGCCCTCCTGTCCTCTTCCATTCCTTCCACCCTTGGCACAGCAACCCTTCCTTACCTTGTATCTCAACTGAAGCCACTCTACACTTCATATCTAGCAATGAATACCTTATTTTGACTCACCTGTTTACTTGTCTGCCCTCCTGTGATTTCTAGGCTCTTGAGGAAGAGACTACTTTTTAGCTCAGTAACCCCAGTAGCCTGTGTACAGATACACAGTAACAACTTTGTAAATGTTGACTTACTAAATATGCCAGTTTTCACTCTCCCCTCCTCCCAGTCCACTCTCCACATCGCCACATTTCCTTTAGCTAAAATAAATCTAACCAGGTCCCACTGGTTATTATATCGAGGAAAGTTACGGTTCAGGACCATTAGAGCAGAGGGGCAGACCTTTCACAGTCTGGCCCCAAATCTTCTCCATTCTGGTTCATGCCCTGGGTACTGTAGCTACTCTACATTCACTGTTTCCCAGCACATTTTCAGGCCTGTGCTTAAACTATATCCTGGGCATGGATTCTGTCATAGGATTTTCCCTCCTCTAAATATTTTTCGGGCCCTGCCCAAAAATCACCTTTATTAACATGTTTCTAAAAATCCCCAGGCAGAATAACCTCTCCCTCTGTTACCAAAGCACAGTTAACAGCTTTAGGATGATCTTTACTACAGACACTATTCTAATAATACTTTTGTGTTTGCTCTCAATGAACAGAAAGACTGTCGTGGGCACCTACACCAAAACAAGTCCCAGTAATTTCCACATTGCCTGGAAAAAAATGTGGTACAACAGAAATAGCTTGGGTTTTTCCCACTGGTGGAGAAATGTACCTGCCACCTATCCACTGTTCAGCCTGGTGTAAGTTATTGCGAGGCTTCTTCAAGTCTCATTTCCCCTTCTGTAAAATGAGAATCTCTATTTGCAGAGTTGTGGAGATGTCAGATTACGTATATGAAGCATCTAACACAGAGCACAATATAGACATCTCATTACCTCGACCTGCCAGATAAAAATTCGGTGGGTGTTAATGCAACCGAGGAGCAGGAGAGCGTCAAAAGGATTATGCAGAAATCAACTCAGTTTCACAAGTATTTGTTAGGTGCCTATTACATACCGTAGAAGCTGGCCGAACAAACGTAAAAAGACTAAGGAAGCACACAGTTCTTTCCCCCAGGAAGAATATAACGGGACATGACAAGGGGTCAACGAAGGATTTTCAGGGTAAATCTGTAGCCCACTACCCAACATAAAGCAGTCTTTTAGAGTGGTGGTTCTTAACAGGGGCGATTTTATCTCTCCCTGGCAAAGTTTTGGTTGTCACAATCAGGGAAGGAGTGAGCAGAGGCATGGTACTGGCATCTGGCAGGTACAGGCCAGGGATGCTGCTAAACACGCTACAATGCACAGGGCAGCGCCCACCACAGGGACTCATCCAGTCCAAAGTGACGAGGTTAAATAAACCAAGTTCAGAGAAAAAGCAGCGTAGCTTCCAACACACCGACTTCCAGAAAAGGCACCCGGACGACTTCCGGCGAGGGTGGGGGGCAGCCACGCTTACAGACCTGTAGCAGCCCGCGCAGCCGGCCCTCTCAGGCCACCGCTGCCACCGTCTCCCCCAAACCACCCCCCCACGCCCACTCCCATTCCCTCACGTCCTCCTTTCAACCCCGCCTGAAAGGGGCACGACCCCAGCGCCCGCGCAGATGACATTAGAATCCCTCACTATTTCTCAGCTTTGGCCAGGTGCTCCAGCCCCTCATTTATCTTCTGAGCCGCCATCTCCACTGTCCCAGCCCTAGAAAGCAGAGATCCCGGTTTAGAAAGCTTGGGAACACCCAGCGAGAAACCGGACACAGTGACACCGGGTTAGCGCAGAAGCCCAGAAGCTACTGGGACCAGCAGAGGTCAAATCTAAGAAGGCAAAGCAGATACGGAAGCCTGTCAGGGCTCAGGGGAGGCAGACACTGCGCAGGCGCAGAGAGCCTGGGCTCTGTCAGACTGTGGGCTTCTATAGCAGGTGCGGTGGTATGTTAAAGATGGTTCCTTCATTCAATCAACATATATTTATTGAACACCTCATATGTGTCAGGCACTGTTCTAAGCACCAGAAAAGCAGCAGGGACTACAACAGACAAAAACCGCAGCCCTTGTGGAGCTTTGCCTTTCCACTCATGTGAAAACTCATTGGCGTTATAATTTATTACATTTGTCCATAGCTATAATAGTTCATTTTTTTATTTCGCCTTTTGAGTGCCAACTATATATCAGTCAGTAAGCAAAAACGGATTATTCCTGATTATTGTCAAAGAATGGCTCGACCAATACAAACTGTGAATGAGAAGTTAAGATGGCGTGCGACCATCTAGCAGAAGTGAAGCCAGTAATACAGTTGGCTCAATTCATAATTCATGGTGATTCCAATATTCACATAGATGTTTCCTGCAATGTGCATGCACCTTCTCAGTTTCTAACCCAACAGGCTCAGACACCATTCCCAGGGTTATAACCCTGACCTTACTAATAATTGTGTCCTTTGCAGTACCAATTTCAAGCAGCCCACTTTAGCTCCTCTTGTCATTCCAATTCACCTTTCCTAGTGCCAATAATTCTTCACTTTCAACGGAACTTTCACTTTTTTCTATCTCCGTGGTCTTTTTCACACTCCCTCTTTACCCAGCGTAAATTGCATGCTCCCTCATTTTAGCTACTCTGCACGATGCTAACATTACTCATTTTAATGATCATAAACATCAAGGAAACCTTTGCTACTGATGGGCAACTGCACTACATTTCCCTGGTCAAATCTCTCACCCACTCTTTTGGATGGCTGTACACACACTCCTTCTCAAAACTCCAATACAGTCTCTCTACCTGCCTGCCTGTCACCTGCCAACTCCTACTTTTCATTTAATAATTTAAAAAAAACAGCAATTAGAAGAAATCTTTCATTTTCCTCACCGCCCCATCAACCAATTACTTGCATCTTTTCCAAAATACCCTGCCTTTGCTCTGG
Organism: Anoura caudifer; assembly: GCA_004027475.1. Taxonomy (NCBI): domain Eukaryota; kingdom Metazoa; phylum Chordata; class Mammalia; order Chiroptera; family Phyllostomidae; genus Anoura; species Anoura caudifer. The sequence goes on along the minus strand of PVKU01005871.1, from coordinate 91,228 downwards.
TGTCAGTGGTTGAACTGGCCTTGGCTCTGTCCCCCATCTATCCTACCTTCCTTATTCAGTCTCATGGGTATAAGTACCACCCAAGCAGGAGGTTTCTTATAACATTGTCTAGCCTAAGTTTCCTTATGTGAAGGGCACAGCATTCCAATTGGGTGAAAGTGGAAGTTCTACAGGCTCATAAGGCATTGGCCTCATTTTATTGCTCAAATCAAGTCACAAGGCAAGTCCAGATTCATGAGTTGAGGAAATAGTGGAATTGCAAAATACTGTGGCTGTGATGACCCTCAGTCCAACATAGCTCTTGGATGACTGATTAAGTACAAGAGGACTGTTGCTGGTGCCTTTAACAGTGAACAGGAAAGCCTTGCATTTTAAAGTGAAATTAGACTTACTAATCGCCCAGTGCCATCAACTTCTAAAACCATTGAAACTATCCAGGTGTTTTTCTATGGGGTCACCATCAAAAGTCTATAGCCTCATCCTCATTCTCACTTGTTCACATATTCACTTACTATTTCCTGAGCAACCATTCTACACAAGGCCCTACACCTACACACCCAGGACAAAAAAACAGGCCAGGGGATGTAGGTGAGAAAAAAATCTCTGCCTCTACCCATCTTAGTTTTTGGGGTCCTATAAATTAGACTGGGAAAGACAGAGCAACAGGCAAAAAGCATACACATTTATTTATTGCAAGTTTTATGTGATAACAGAGCCTCCATAAGAAAATGAAGACCCACAAAAGCAGTTAAACCTGAGTGTTTTTATGATACATTTGATGAAGAGTGAAAAGTCATGAAAAAAATGTAATAAGACAAAGGGTATGAGCTAAGAGTAGTCAACCAGGGGAAAGTGAGCAAAGCCTTTGTTCAGATTCCCCTCAGCATTCCTGTCTTCAGAGATAAGGAGGTTCCTTTACTTCAGGTCTAGGGAAAGCAAATCCCACATGGCAGTTGATGGGGCTAGGATATGCTACCCTAAAATATGGCACCTTGGCTGACTGAATATATTAAGCTGAAGAAGTTTGAAAAAAATAAACAGCAGAAGCAAGGTTGCTGTGATCTCCCCCCACCTTCTCCCCTGAAGCAGTCAGAAGAAAGGAGACTCCTTATCTCCAAAGACAAAGGGACATCAAGAAGAATATGAACAAACAAGCCTTGCTAAGTTTCCCTCAGTTTACTACACTTACCTTGTACTCTTTCACCTCTCCTGATCTTTCACAACTGTCCATTCTCCATTAAACCCAGTAGGGGTGTGCTTAGGATGATGTTCCAACTAACTGAGGTACCCAGCCAGGCCTCTCTCTGTTTTTCATTTGTTTGTTTGTTTGTTTGTTTGTTTGTTTTTAAAACAACACAAATTTATCCTTTAGTTCTGTGGATAGAAATCCAACATGGGCTAAGATCAAGCTGTTAGTTAGCAGGGCTGCATTTCTTTCTGGAGCCTCTGAGGAAGAATCCATTCCTTTGCTCTTTTTAGCTCCTGGAGGCTGTGTGTATTTCTTGGCTCATGGCCCCTTCTTCAATCTTCAAAAATAACAATGTCAGGCTGAGTTATGCTGCCATCTCTCTGGTTCTCTGACCAAAGCCAGAAAAGCTTCTCAATTTAGGAGGACTCCTACAATTAGTTTGGGCCCACCTGGAGAATCCATAATAATCTGCTGTCTCAAGGTCTATAACCTTTTTGTGTTTTTTCAGTTCCTTTTATTTTTCAATTACAATTGACAAACAATACTATATTAGTTTCAGATGTACAACATAGAGATTAGACAATCATCGCAATAAGTGTAGAACCCGTCTGACACCATAACACAATATTTGACTATATTCCCTATGCTGTACTTCACATCTCCCTGGCTGTTTTTGTAACTGACAATTTTCACATCTTAATCCCTTCCCCCTTTTCACCCCATCCTTCCAACCCCACTCCCATCTAGTAACTATCAAAATGTCCTCTGTCTGTATGAGTTTGTTTCTGTTTTGTTTGTTCACTTGTTTTGTTTATTAAATTTCACATACTAGTGTCTTTCTCAATCGGACCTATTTTATTCAGTATCCTCTAGGCCCACCCATGTTATTACAAATGGCAACATTTTATTCTTTTTTTATGCCTGAATCCTATTCCATTGTATGTATGTACCACATCTTCTTTATCCATTCATCTACCATGAACACTTAGATTGCTTCCATGTTTTGGCTATTGTAATTAATACAGCAATGAACATAGGTATGCGTATGTTTTTTCAAACTAGTGTTTTGGGTTTCTTCAGATAAATACCTCAAAGTGGAATCGCTGAGTCCTTTTTTGTCCCTTTTTAGTCTTTGTTTTAAAGTCTACTTTGTCCGATGTAAGTATTGCTAGCCCAGATTGTTTTTTCTTTTTGTTTCCATTTGTGTAAAATATCTTTTTCCATCCCTTTACTTTAAGTCTGTGTGTCTTTTTCATCTGAAATGGATCTCCTACAAGCAACAATGTATGGGTATTGTTCTCTTACCCATTCAGCCACTCCATTCTTTTGATTGGAACATTTGATCCATTTACATTTAAAGATATTATGGATAGGAATGTAGTCATTGCCATATTATTAGTCGTATTTTTTATGTTTTTTTTCTTTTTCTTCTTAAAGAAGTCCCTTGAACATTTGTTATAATACTGGTTTGGTGGTGATGGACTCCTTTAGCTTTTTCTTGTCTGTGTATTTGCAACACAACACCCAGAGGATTTTTTTCAAAGATATTAGATCAAGTCATTGCTGGCTGCAAATCTGCCAATGACTCCCATATTTTTAGAGGAAAAGCCAAAGGGCTGACAACAGCCTGCAAGACCTACCAGGACCTACCAAAGGCAGAGCATCCCCACAGGCCTGCCTTTGTATTTTGTTTTTCCTTGTTCACACTGGCAACACCTTTTCTTAAATACACAAGCAAACCTCACCTTAAGGCCTTTGTTCTAGTATTTTCTCACCTGGAGCACGTTCACCAGAGAGTTTCCAGAAGATTCCTCACCTTCTTTAAGTCTGCTCAGACCTCACTGCTCTGTAAGGTGGCTCCACTGATAATGTGACCTGCTCCCTCTCCTCCTCTGCACTCTGCACCTTCAGTCCCTAATATTGTCCTGCTTTCCAACATAGTACCATTCATCTTCTAACATGATATAATTTATTCATTTTTGTTTGTTTGTTTATTGTTTTTCTCTCCCCATGGAATTTAAGCTCCATGGGGTCAGGTGCTTTGGATGTTTTGTTTGCTGCTGTTTAGAACAATGTCTCACATGCGTGCGTGTGGTCTTAACTGATGAATTGCTCCCTTGTACCAACAACTGTAGTGCCTTTTCACAACACTCTGACGGTGCCTACTTCTGGCCTTGTCTCATGGTTTGCTGTGTCTAACCTACATTGTTATGGGAAAGTGAGCAGAAAGATAAATAAGAAAATGTTTGGAGGCTCTTTCCTCAGGAATCTTGGTGGGACCCTTCTTTAAAGCAATTTCTTTAGCTTGTCTGCTTCTGTTTGCTGGGCTTTCTCCACGGTTCCCAGGATCTCTCCTACTTTAATCTTTCACAGAATCATCATTTTAAAATTCTTCATATTTTCAATAGACTGTCAAACACAGAGCAAGAAAGCCACTGTGTGAAAATGAATAATGACCAGGAGGGTCACACCACATGGGCCAATCCCTTTTTCTCAACATGGGGCAGTGCAGGCAGCATAACCTAAACCAAAGCACCGTCCAGTGCAGCCGTGGTCCCATAGAAGTCTCTGCTTCAGTAGGAAGGAGGTGGATAATGGTGGTGCTGGTAGTGAACCCAGCACAATTCAGCTTGCCTGACCGACCCTCCAGGCTCCTGATGGGGGCCAGCCACTAAGAACTTGACCATGGGATGCCTGGCAATTGAACTCACATTTGTCAGAAAGTCTGCTAAGTGTATTATGTGTACCACCTTAGAATCTCCGTTATTATCCCATTACACATAGGAGGACACTGAGGCTCAGGGAAGCTAAGTAACTTGCCAAAGTTCTCACAACCAGTAAATGGGAAGGCAAGAGTGGAACCCAGGACCACTTGACTCCAAATCTCTACTTGAGCCATTATAATGGGTGGAGAAATAGCCTCTGTTTTTCAATAGTTTAATAACAACTCATACCACATCTCTGTTTAGCTGCATGAACCAATGACAGATTTTCAAATAGTTTTTTAACATCACAGAGCACTTCACAATGCACAGTGCACTGTTATTATTTTGAAATTTCACTAATAACCGAAAAATTAGACTTGTGAGTTTGTTAGGTATGACTTAAATAAGTTACCAAGTGCTTGAAAAAGAAACATCCCTAACAGATATAATAAGCATATTGTACTGAGAATGCCTTAGTTAGCCTCTGAAGCATCTTCTGGCATCCATTCTTCCTTGCCTGTGGTCTTGTAGTTCTCCCCAACAAACACAGGGTGGCACCACGTACACGTGGTTTTACAGCCACAGACCTCAAACAAAAGATTTACTTACTACTTTGGATTAGAGAGTCAGATCCTGGAAACTTTTGCCTTCATAACTGAATTTTCCGCAATAAAGGTGATACCTCTTGCTATTTTATACGCAAAGGTAAGCATTGTTTCCCAACAGTTCAGAGTACATAAAGCTGGAAAGACCTGTGGCATTAATACTCATTTACTTAACAACAGGTTTCTTTTACGCCCATTTTAACCAACAGAATTGTTCTTGATGAATATTACTTTTAAGAAGAAAGAAGATATAGAACTTCCTCTCTTGGTTATATTTAAGAGAAAGTTGAATCCAATGCACTGAACTGGCTTACTGGTCTCCTGCTGTATATCTTATCAAACAACTTACAGATACCCTAGTTCTATCCACTAAATGTTCTCTTTTAAAAACTACACCTCACAGATATAACTGTGAGAGGGACTTTAGTCTTAAATTGTAGTCATTTAATTTTATTTCCAGGGGAATACAGTCATGTGCTTACATTCCGTATACATATACATCGTGCAAATTTTAAGTAATAGAACAGGATGTGAGGGTGAGCTGCCTGCAACATCTGTCTCTCCATGGATTACCAGGATTGATTCAGCTGAGCTGGGTGGCTACAGGGGGGCCCCTTCCTCCCTCATGGATCCATGTGCATCCCTCCTGAAGCAATATAACGTAAAATACTAATAATGCCCAACTTTATCAATGGAATTTTTAAAATAACATGCATCTTCCACATTAAAAATTCTTCAAGAATCACACAATTTGAAGCTGTCAGGAATAGAGACTTGTGAACTATTTATTCTTTAGGCATTCATTCAACAAATACCTACGGAGTGGCTTCTCCGTAGCAGGCACTACTCCAGGCTCGGGTTGAGGCCATGAATAGAACAGACAGAAATCCTGCCTGGGGCTCATGGAGCTTAGGTGCTAGGGCAGGGAGGGTGCAGGCTGAGGAGTGGGAGACCAGCAGGAGCTAAGTCAGTGAAGACGGAATGCTAAATGGTAACCCTGCTTCAGGAAAAGTAAAGCAGGAAGAGAAGCTGCGGCAGCGAATGTACGAGAGTGGGGGCAGTTACCTCACTGGTCAGGTGGCAATTGAAAGAAGGGCTGCAGAAGCGGTGGCCGTGGGCCACCCGGACAAGCAGCGTTGCTGATAAGGCGCAGCATAGGTTGATGAGGCAGATCGTGCCTGGCCTATTCCAGAGAGCTCAAGGGAACCCTAAGGAGACAGCAGAGTGACCCCTTAGCAATGAGCTAACACATTCTTTGTCAAGAGTAGATTCAGACAAGGTCTGGATTCTGTTTGAAAATCTTAAAGAATATATCCCTTACTTAAATGTAATTTTCTTCTACATGTGTGATTAGAAATTAACACATGTTAACAAAGAAGCTAAGAAAGTGCTCACAATCTATGATGCGGAGCTTGCTCAAACATGAAAGTGTCAAGCCCACACAATACACTAGGATTGCAAAAGCAGCTACAGAAAACTTTTTGTCAAGATTCTCTTGTAGACGAAGAGATAGAATAGCAACATTGTGGCAGGACACATGCTAGGGAAAAAAAAGATATAAAAGATCCAGAAAGCAGCTGTGATCACAGTAATCCAGTGGGGCCTCGGAAATCCGCGATGAAAATCTGTGGGCGAGCCCCACGCTCTCTCCGCCCCGCATTCCCCTCCTGCCCACTGCGTGGCGCGCTTGGCCCACAGCTCTGTAGGAGGAGGGCTTCGATTCAGAATTGCAGGCTCCAATGAGGAAGAATTTAGTACTGCTCACATTTGAGAAGACACTTTCCAGATTTGGAAAAAGCAGGGAGAAAAAACCCAGCCCTCTTCTCAGCCCCCAACAAAATCAGAGATGAAAGAAGGCTGTTTTAGCCTGGCAAATAAGAAAATAAACAAGTGCTTGAAAGAGGTTTTTCTTTTTTAAATTTGTTTTTGCAATAGGTTTTTCTTTCCTGAAAAACAAAATACTAGAATAGCAAGTTATGTTTTCATTTATAACTCCTTCTCAAGAGGAAATCTAATAATAACAAGGGGTTCCTACTGGATTCAGCTTATTTCATCATGTAAATACATTTGTATCCTCTGGGGAAAGAAACCTACACTGAGCCAGGTATTTCTCTTTTAAATTGGTGATTTTGCTCATTTGCATTTCCTTCTTCCTTTACCTCGAACAACCTCTCAGAATGAAGAGAAGCGTTAAGTTCTACAGCTGTGTGTTGGACTGTGCCTTGTCAGCCAGTGATACACGGTATGGAAAATGGCAGCAAAATGATTTGCTATGCTTTATTCTAAATCTTGTCAGAAAAGAAATTTGCCCCTCACTAAGTTTTATCTTATTTATACCAAATGTTCACTCACATGTTGAGAAAGCAGCACCGTGTACTAGAAAGTGAAAAGACCTATAGTTACTCATACTTTCCAACCTCAGCTGTATTTCCTAAAGGAAGAAACAGTTTCTTAAATCATTTGGCCTCAGTTTCCTCTTCTGTAAAATAGGGATGATAATAATGAGGTGAATTAAAAAATGGCAGTTAAATCTCTGCCACTCTTCCCATTGAGAGGTGGGGTGTTATGTCCTCTCCTTTGGACACCCCCCAGAATGCAGTTTCTGAGACTGCTTTGGCCAATAGATCATAGAGGAAGTGATGTTGTTTTGGGGCCCAGGCCTTGCAAGGGTATCCAACCTGTGGCCTGTATGGCCCAGGATGGCTGTGAATGCGGCCCAACACAAAATCGTAAATTTACTTCAAACATTGTGAGATTTTTTTTGTAATTCCATGTCACAATATATTTAATGTGTGGATCTTCTTCTAGTGTGGTGCAGAGACATCAAAAGGTTGAACACCCTTGCTCAGAGCAAGGCAGCTCCTACTTCCTATTGCTCTTGGAGCCCTAAACAGTCCAATTGCCCTGAGGCTGCCATGATGTGAGGAAGACCAAGCTACCAGGCGAAGGGCTGTGTGTGGAGGGAGAGATGCCCAGCCAGCCCCAGCTCTTCCAGTCCCCAGCCATTACAGACATCCGAGCTGAGGTCTTGGACATCATGAAGCAGAGGTGAGCTCTTCAGAATGTGCTCTATCCAGGTTCCTGTCCACACTATCATTAGACACAATAATAACCAATTCTTGTTTTAAACCATTGAGCTTTGGGACAGTTTGTTAAGCAGAAGTAGGTAAGCACAGTTAAGTGCCTATCTTGTGGAGTTATGTCAGTTTTACAAATAACCCTCCAAAACACCTGATGGACCCAGAACTGACAGTGAGTGCTCAGTGCATAGTGACCATCGTGATTACTGCCCTTTGTATTTAATTTTCATAGGACAGTTTTTTTTAGAAATGTGGGCAGAAAATCCTCTCTAGCTCACAGAAGACATCAAAATCCCTTGAACCTGACTCACTTAGGACTCCACAGGCTTTGGGACTGCAAATATTCCTGGCTTAAGCAAGTCAGGTGCAAGGAGAGCCACTAAGTCCAGCCATTGCTGGCACTGCCATTAAGCACATGCTCTCTTCAGTGAGTAAGACGTGCTGGCCCTGCATTCCAGAGACACCCCAGGCATGCAAAGAGCAGCTCCACATGTATTTTTTTTTTTTTTCTCCTGTAAATCTCCTTGACTCCCTAAACTCTGTAGGCAACTAAACACAATTGAATTTAAAGAAGAGGTCCTTTTTAAATGCAGCTGTTGACATCCAAGGTCCACGGAGGAGTTGAGAGCTCGCCAGGCAGGCTTAGAACATCCCAAGAACTCATAGTCCCTGTGGCCCCCAAGGGACCTTATCTTTTGGTGACAGGTATTTAGGGGACACTTCCAATGATGACACTAGACCTCTTGGGACCATCACCGTACTGGTAATATTAAGAAATAAAGTACTCTTAATGTAGTAAACTTATAAAACTCAGAATTCCAAAAGATGGTGTGCGCTGATCCTTTAATCTGTAATGTGTGGGCTCAGTACTTTCCATCCCTGCTGCCATTGGCACTTTCCTTGCCTAGAGTTCTGGTCAATCTGCTGTTACTCATTAGTCATCCAGCCACCACTCTGCTCTCTACAGGATCCATCATCCACGCTGCAGTACAACCTTCTTAAAGTACAAATGTTGCTGTGTGCTCATACCATTCTGTCTCAATAGCTTAAAAAATTTCCCATGGACAGAAGAAAGTGTAGCAATTCGCAAAGATGGGATACTCAGCTTTCCTGACCCAGGCCATGTGTTTGCCCCTACCTGCTCTACTGAAGGCTAGAGGTCAATGCTTTGCCCATCCCCAGAGAGGACGGGAAGTCGGAAAGCGTGGGGGATGAGGGTGAGAATGACACAGCACTAAGATACTGGAAGCAGATGAACCCAGCTTGGAGGTGAAGTAAGGATCTTTTGCTTATGGACTTCTTCATATTTCTCATAGTTCACCTCTGGATCCTAACCTAGGAATCTGGAGATCAGTTAAAGTTACCAGGACAGGACAAACAAGTTTGGATGACATGCTTTCCCCATTGGTTGTTTGAAACTGCTTGGAAAAAGGGAGGAATAGATAAAATTAAGAAGTAAAAAAGCAAAAACTGGGAGGGGAGACACTTCAGCAACACTCAGATATCCCCAGCCAAGCTGGGACCTGCCACATTAGTTCTTATGCTGAGGCTTCCACAGGCTCTGTTCCCTAGGGACTGCAGCTCCTCCTTGGGGTTCCCGCATAGCCATAGCGACCTCCTGGATCCCCACCAAGAAACCAAGCTTCTATCTCCCCACTCCACTCCACATCATTTTCTTGTTTTCCACACTTCAGGTTTCGCCTGTCATTCCAGCTCATGTTTGCAGTTCCTCCTTCAGAGTCATAGCACACATCTCCAATATTCCCACAGGCCCTCACTTCCTTTGCTGACCTGGTATACAGACCCCAGCTCACATCTCTTCTCCCCTGGCCTCATCGCCTGTGAAAGGACATGCCTCATCTGGCTTCTTGTTGCCCTTGGTTGGCTTTCTGCCACCCATCAAGCATTATTCTGGGGACAGAAGGACAAGTGAGATGGAGATTGTCATCTAGTGGGTTTCATACATGACACTGATGGCTGCACAGACACCTGGGATGGTTTTGAGGACACAGTGTGTTTGTGGGTAGCTATAGGAAGAACTTCTGAATTAGCGACATTTCCAGGTATTTTGCTTATCCTACAAACAGAGAAAGATCCTACTCCTACAGTCAGTGTGATGAGACAGCAGCAAATAGATCTCCTCCAAGTACTACTGAAAGCAACAGCATTTACCATTGTAGAACTTTAATTTTATAGCTTTGACTTACAAGTCCAAGACTGTACCTATAAGTAAGATAGGCATTAATTAGCAGGTGATTTTAAAATACAGGGTTACATCTTTAGTATTTGAAATTGCCTTTCAAGTAAATTTTTTTCTTACTGAATTATAATCTATATTTATTTATTAAATACAAATTTATAAAAATGGAAAAACTTAGCCATATTAACTTCTCTTATACCAGTTTATCAAGACAGTTTGGTTGCTGTTGGAAGCCCTGCTGCAGGCGTGGCTTCCCACCTGGGACTGGCTCCAGTAGCTCGGCTCAGTCAGTGCCCTGGGCCCCCGGAGACCGGCATCCGCTGCCCTGCTCTCTGGGCACCAAACAGAAAAGACATACATCTCCTCACTTGTCACTGGGACTATATGTGTTTAATTTTCCCAGACAAGAGTCTTTTTTCTGCCTCTGGAGTAAAGAATTCTCTTCCTGTTTCTTAGATAAGCAATGGATGTCTTTGCATAGATAAGCACTTACAATTATCTTTGCTCTTGAAAATAGTTTTAGATAGAGAATTAGACTAACATAATCAAACATTCTGAACTGAATCAAAAGATTGTTTTTGAATCTAGAGTTCTGATGACTATTGTCAAAGCTATGATAAAATCTGATGATCTTATTTTAAATTCTGTAATATTCTGTAACTTTGAATTCTGTCCAGGCAGATATAATGAACTTAGGCATTATGGTTGGTGGGGAAAATGAGACAGCACATTCAAGGTTTACCCATTGATCCAGAACATATTTGCAAAGGACTGAGGTCCACAGTATGGATAGAGCATGGGCAAGTCAGACATGGTCCCTTCCCTGGAGGAGCTCACTCTGTAGCAAAAGTAACAGCTATTAAATAACATTTTATAAAACTACAAATATGGAAACTGCTGCCAAGGAAATGGAACCTGTCTAGGGGCAGGTTAAGGAGGGATGGGCATGAGTATAATCTCAAACAGCTCATAAAAATGTTATAGAGATGAGATTCTAAGAAAAAGGGTGCATGGATTGATATGTGAGGTACAGAGACTGGGAACCTGGTGCCCATGAACTCCCCCAAAACTTTAGTGTGAATATGGACAGATGCTTAATGACCAGGTACTTGACTCTTATTAACTGAGTAGTAGACAATGCTTCATCAGCATGTTACAGATTACATCCCAAATCCTAAGAAGTTGGCAAAGACTGAAGAATAATAATACAAGAATTTGTGGGGAAGAAACATCAGGTAACTGTGATATTTTTCACATTTCAAGGTTGTTCTTTAGAATGATTGGTTTTTGAATGATCCATGATTCATATGTGGTTATTGTAATTATACAAACATGAACTAAAGAAACGCTTTAATTGGGAGAAGGGAATAGAGGAAGAAAGATGACTGTAAATAGAAAAAAAGCTTAATTTGGATTGGCTCTTGAATTGTAATCAATTCCAGGGAAGGGTTTGATGCTTCTTAACACTACAATTTAAGAAAAAAAGAAATATAGTGCTCATCTTGCAATGTGGTGCTTGCTTCTAATGATGAAATCCACCCCAACTCACACTGGTGCAAAAGGTAGAAAGGATGTGTAGGACTGTTTTTCATTCCTTTTGAACTCATTTAGGGGTGCTGTCTCTTCCTCTTATTTGAGAGCAGGCTGAGACCCAGACAAGGAACCTCAGTTAAAGCCCAGAACACTGGTTTACAAGATAATGGAAAGCTTTGTGATACAAAACAGACACACATACTCAGGCACACATCCACACATGCACATACACACGATCCTCTCTCAGAACGAGCAAAGATTCCAAGAGAAAAAGTTGCTTTGGACTGAGGACTTTGAAAAAACCGCCTGCAAAAAAAGTGAAAAAAGAAAGAAGTCAGGAGAGACAGCATGCATTTGAGGGACTTAGTTCTGTGAGGCCCATCACTTATAGGGGGGTACAAGGGAATAATTTGTGACCTAGTGAAATAAAAGTTCTGTCCTTAGTATTTCTGATATCATGTCATGGCTCTGAGGTCCAGCTGACTCTGCATAAAAAGAATTATCATTGAGATCTGATATAATTGATTACAGTTAGACTATCTAGGCAGGGGAGTACTGGGAACAATAAATTTCCAATGCTAACTATTGTGTGAGAGAGCTGGCATGAAGGATGGTGACACTGGGGCAAATTAACTTTGGTGGAGAGAGGGGACCCGCAAGGTGGCCACATCAAGACCCGCCTTGGTGTGGTCAATAAGATGAACTCCCTGATTGGCACCTCAGTCCCACTCCTTCCTCCACAATAGTTTGTCCAAGAACATCTTTGGATACATAAGAAAAGCAAGGAGACTTCTACATGGAAGTTACAAAGTAAATGGTTTTGCTATAAAGAAATAGAGCAATTTAGTGTCTTAAATTTGGATAAGCTTAATAAAAACCATCATTTCAAATATTTGGTAGAACATACTCTGCATGCAGACTGAATGTTTGGGCATTTATTAACACCTGATAATAGCCACTACTATGAGAAGACTCTGGGACACACAGTTAAGATCCATGAACAGGAATGCAACTTGGTGTTTATGACTTATATAAGTAGGAGGCAATCTGTCTTTAATTAGTACATAATAACATCTCACTGTTTTGGGACATTCCTTCAGTCGATTTTCTTAATTAGACTTAACTGAAGGATGAAAGTCAACTTTGACTACATAAAACCCTGGAAAGGAAGACCACTGCGTTTAACCCAATAATTTAGTGTGGGAGCCACATACATCAAAGGTACAGACAAATAAAAAAATTATATTTCTAAACATCCCTGGACCAGGAAAAGCTAATTTCAGATGCACGCAGGGTTTTAAATTGAAGTGAAAACCTTAATACTGGTAATAAATGTGGGGCAGACCTGGAATATGCACAGAGACATCATTGCTACATCCAGCTCAGTGAATGGCATGCAAAGATGATCTAGCTTCCGTATTCTTGAATGGGAGTGTACTAGACTGGGATGTCTCCCAAAAGAGAATCTTTCTCTGCTGTCAGAAATAGTTGTCCTTTTTTCCTGAGCAATTAATTTGTTCAAGTTATGTGAAAATTTGTCATGCTGCACTTTGGCTTCTATAAAGACTGATGTTAAATACGGTTCTCCTCTACTCAGGATCGAAGATTTGCCAGAGAGATCAGATCAGATCACTGGGGAGAAGTAGGGAGGGGCTGTAGGAGTTTGCCAAGGCAACAGTAAACAGTCTAGGACAGGATTGGCTGAGAAGCTGAGTGCCTCCGAAGCACATAGAATTATGGGTGAGAAGATTTGAAATAAAAGAAGCACGCTCAGGCTCTCAGGCCCACTCACTGGCTGTCTCTTTCTGGAGGATGCCTGGATGATGGTGCTGCGGTTGCCTGCATTTCCCGATGGAAGGTATTTTGGATGAGAAGGAGCTCTGGGCACAGCTTAGGATCAGGCTGGCCTGGCAGAGGGTGGGAGGGTTATTCTTCTCTAGGTGTTCCAGAGGGGATGGGCTCTGAGGCAGAAGCCTGCCATTCTTCCAAAATTGTGTAGCTTTTCTATCTTATGTTGTTTTAGTTTGTAAACTAGCCCTATAGAAATCATTAAAACTAAGAGGGAGAGATAATTAAAACATCTTATTTTTGATAGAACTCAACCGTTAAAGAGTTTAGCCTTAATTGATAGGCTTAAGTGATTAAAGCTGTAACTATAGAGTTTTTGTCTTAATTGATAGGCTTAAGTGATTAATTCATGTAGAAAGCTCTAATTCCAAAATTGTGAAGCTTTTGAATAGACTCCTTTCCTTTATCAATAAACTTGGCCTCTGAAGTTTTGCAGAGAGGATGGCAACAGGCAGCAGGACCCCAACTGCTATCCCGTACAAGCACATCCTGAAAATACTCTGGTCACATCTGGATTGTTCTTGTTTTGTGTTTTCTTTTTAATTTTATGTTTTTATTTATTTCTAGAGATAGAAGGGGAGTGAGGGAGAAAGAGAGGGACAGAAACATCAATGTGCAATGTGTGAGAGATACCTCGATTAGTTGCCTCTGGCATGCCCCTGACAGGGGAACCAGCCTGCAACACAGGCTTGTGCCCTAATGGGGAATCAAACTGGCAACCTTTCGGTTCACAGGCCACCACTCAATCCACTGAACCACACAAGCCAGGGCTGAATTGTTCTTATTTTTGTAGCACTACATTCTGTTTGGCTAGATGCACTCAGCAATCTTTATATTCTATTTGGTCTTGTTGAATTGTAGGTATTTCCGTAAGCTGCTTTGAATAATTTTTGGAATAAAGTGGAATAAAAATAAGTAAATAAACACTGATTGCAAATTAAAGAACTCAAACAATTTTACCATACTAAACTAATGCAGGAAGAACAAAGCCAAGAATACAAATCAACCATTCAAAAACAGAAACTATAAAGCACTAAAATGAACAAGAGTATCAGTTTATAACCACTATTTTACTATAAATATAACCCCTTGCTACCAGATCAAGGTAATGTTCCATATTTTATCATCCCCTGAAAAAACATCACACTTTAAAACTTCTTGGTCTTTTACTGAAATGAAACCCAGTTGTCCTGCCTCCAGTGATTCCCACCCATATGCTAATGACTTGCCCTACAGACTGACCTGGCTTTTCCATTGTAATTAAGTATCTTCTGTGATTTTTGTTAAGTACTGAATCTGTTAAAGGTAAAATGTTTAACAAGTATCTTCATGCAGTATCTCTTTGTGTATGTGTTTTATATATGATACATGCCTTAGGTGCCAGACATGAGGAAGGTAAAGTTGAAGTGGATGTTACATAGGAATAGCTTCTAGGTAGACACAATAAATACATACATAAATTATTCCTTTATAAAAGACTCTGAATCTTCTCAAGTTCTTACAACATGGTTTTTTTGAGTCCTTAATATTTCTACACCACGCAACATAAAATAGAACAACTTTAGCTTCTAAATCTTTAAAGATACTAATGCCAAAATTTGAAGGTATCTTACTTTTAAAATTATAGCTCATCAATTACACAAGAATGGCCTAGAATTGTAGAAGTAGAATAGGTAGCACTATTATTTTCATTGCTCCACCTATATCTGTGATATTTTATTCAGTATTTTAAGAGCAATGTTAATGAATCAAACTGAGGCTTAATTTGAAAGAAAGAATGGTGGGGAGAGATGGTGTGGTAGGAGGGAGCACATTCCACTTCCCCCTACACTCGGGAGAAAAATCTGGCCAATTTACGGCAGACCAGAGCAAACAGCCATCAGAAACACAACATATTTGAAAACAGGAGATCAAAAATTGCAATGGGCATTGAAAAACCGGATGGTAAGGAGAGTACTTCAGAACAATAAGAACCCAGGGAGCAGCATGGAGACCAGGGCGGGGGCTGAGGCCCCAGGCCAGTGCTCGCCAGGCTCACCACAAGATGATGGAGGGAGCCGGAACCGCTCTCTCCTCAGCCACACAAGGTTTCAGCAGCACCAGGATAAACTTGGTTGCTTGAAATCTCACAGAGAGCAGTTAAAGTTTCAGTGGCAAACAAGCTGGAGATGTGAATACCCACGCATAGCCTGGGGAGGACTGCACGCCAGAGCTCGAGCGACTGTCAGTGCTTGGGACCATCTGGGACGGCTGCACTGGGATCGATCCACGCCCACACGCCACAGGGGACCCACGCGACAGTCAACCCACGCGACAGTCGGCGCCCCTGCATGACCCCAGGCAGCTGCAAGATCTTAGGTGCTCACCTGTGACGGGGTAGGTGCACACAGCCTCAGAACATAGGCCTGAGGCCCTGTGCGGAGAGGCCCTGGGCTAGCTCTGAGGAGAGCAGCCCAAAGATAACTGAGTGCTGAACAAGGAGAAAAGTGATACTGTCACATCACAGCCATTACAGCCAGCAAGACCAGAAAAACCAGCTTGGCAAGATTGAAAACAGCAAGAGTTGTTGGGTTTTTTGGGCTTTTTAAATTTTTTAATGATTTTTTCATTATTTTTATCTTGTTTTACCCCTCAACTCCTTTTGCTTCCCATTACTTCTTTCTTGTTTTATTTCTTCTTCCTTTCTTTCCAATTTTATCTCTTCTTCCTTCCTTTTTTCTTTATTTTCTTTCTTCTTTTCTTTCTTCTTTCTTTTTTTATTCCTCTTTTCTCTTTTTAAATACCCACGAGTGAGACAAAAACAAAACAAAACAAAAAACCCTGGAACTTTGAAAAAGACAGAGTTGGTCCCAAAGAGGGGGCATTTCAACAGCTGACATAGTAGAAGTTGTGAACACCAGGATACCTGAAGGAGACAGCACTAATGAATCTCACAGGTATTCTACCACAAAAGTTCACACCATAAACCCAGGAAGCCAGAATAGATTAATTTAAGAAGCTGAGGCTAACAAGAAGAGCGCAACAAACAATGGGAAGACAAAGAAACAATCCCCAAACGAAAGAAAAACAGGAAGCCCCAGAAAGAATGCAAAATGAAACAGAGGCAACTCAACCATCAGATATTGAGTTCAAAGCAATGGTTGTCAGGAAGCTCCAAGAGCTCTCAAAGAGCTACTAGAAACCACAGGGAAGCTACGATGAACTCACTGCAAACTTTATCAACATAAAAAAGGAAATAGAAACTATCAAAAAGGGCCAAGAGGAAATGAAGAATACAATTTCTGAACTGAAGAACACAGTGAAAGGAATGAAAAGCAGAATCGATGAAGCAGAAGATTGGATCAGCAAGTTGGAGGACCAAGTAGAAAAAAACATCCAGAAAGAGCAATAAAAGGAAAAGAGCCTCAGAAAGAATGAAGAGGGATTAAGAGAAATGCAAGACAATATGAAACATAATAATATCTGTATGATAGGGATACCAGAAGGAGAAGAAGAAGAACAAGGGATAGAAAACCTATTTGAAAAGTAATGATGGAAAACATCCCTAATTTGATGAGAAAAAAAGTCACACAAATCCAGGAAACACACAGAGTCCCAATCAAGAGGGACCCAAAGAGGTCCACTTCAAGACACATCATAATTAAAATGGCAAAATTCCAAGACAAGGAGAGAATCTTAAAGGCAGCAAGGGAGAAACAGGAAGCGACTTACAAGGGAGCCCCAATTAGGTTAGCAGCTGACTTCTCAATGGAAATGCTCCAAGCCAGAAGAGAATGGCAAGAAATATTCCAAGTAATGAGAACCAAAGACCTGCAACTGAGACTACTTTACCCAGCAAGGCTTTCAATCAAGATAGAAGGCCAAATAAGGAGCTTCCCAGACAAAAGAGGTCTAAAAGAATTCACCTCTACCAAACCAGTTCTGCAAGAGATACTAAAGGGACTGCTTTAAGGAAAGGAAGGAAGGAAGGAAGAGAGAGAGAGAGAGAGAGGAACACAGCTATGAAAATGGCAATGAATAAGTTCCTATCAATAATAACCTTAAATGTAAATGGATTAGATGCTCCAATCAAAAGGCATAGAATAGCTGAATGGATAAGAAAGCAAGATCCACACATATGCGGCCTACAAGAGACCCACCTCAGGACAAAAGACCTACCCAGACTCAAAGTAAAGGGCTGGAAACAAATGTTCCAAGCAAATGGACAGGAAAAAAAAGCCAGGGTAGCAATACTTATATCAGACAAAATAGACTTCAAAAGAAGAGCCATAAAGAGAGACCCACAAGGTCACTTCATAATACTCAAGGGAAGAATCCAGCAAGAAGACATAAGCATTGCAAATATATATGCACCCAACATAGGAACACCTAAATACATCAAGAAAATCTTAGAGGACTTCAAGAAAGATATTGACAGCAACACAATTATAGTAGGGGATTTTAACACCCCACTGTCAAAAATGGACAGATCTTCTAAACAAAATATCAACAAAGATATTGTGGCATTGAACAACACTCTAGATGAAATGGACTTAACTGATATATATAGAACCCTTCATCCCAAAGAAACTAAATAGACATTCTTTTCAAATGCACATGGAACGTTTTCAAAGATAGACCACATGATAGGACACAAAACAAGCCTCAACAAATTCAAGAAAATTGAAATCATACCAAGCATTTTCTCTGACCACAAGGGACTGAAACTAGAACCAACCCCAAGGGGAAAAACACAAAATCCTCAAAATCATGGAGATTGAATAGCATGCTATTAAATAATGAATGGATCAAGAATGAAATTAGGGAGGAAATCAAAAAGCTTCTGGAAACAAATGAAAATGAACTCACAATTACCCAAAACTTATGGGACACAGCAGTGTCCCATTAGGCAGTCCTGAGAGGGAAGTTCATAGCAATATAGGCCCAGCTAAAAAAAGATAGAAACATTTCAAACAAACAACTTAATCCTACGCTTACAAGAACTCAAGGAACAACAACAAAAATAGCCCAGAGCAAGTAGAAGGAAGGAAATAACCGATATCAGAGCAGAATTAAATGACATAGAGACTAAAAGCACAATTCTAAGGATCAGTGAATCCAGGAGCTGGTTCTTTGAAAAGATGAACAAAATCGACAAGCCTTTAAGCAGGCTCATCAAGAAAAAAAGAGAGAAGACCCAAATAAACACAATCAGAAATGAAAGACGAGAGATTACAACTGACACCACAGAAATACAAAGGATTGTAAGAAATTACTATGAAGAACTGTATGCCAAGAAATTTGAAAACCTAGTGAAATGGACAAGTTTCTAGAAAAATATAATCTCCCAAAACTCAATGAAGAAGAAACAGAAAGCCTGAGCAGACCAATAACAGCAGATGAAATAGAAGCAGTAATCAAAAAACTCCCAACACACTAAAACCCTGGACTAGATGGTTTCACAGGAGAATTTTACAAAGCATTTAAGGAAGAGCTAACCCTTATCCTTCACAGACTTTTTGAAAAAATCCAAAATGATGGAAGACTCCCAAACCCTTTTTATGAAGCCAGCATCATCCTAATTCCCAAAGCAGATAAAGACATAACAAAGAAAGAAAACTTCAGGCCCATATCGCTGATGAATGTAGATGCTAAAATTCTCAACAAAATATTGGCAAACTGCATTGAACAATGCATTAAAAATATCATACACTATTATCATACACTATTCATCCCAGGGATGCAAGGATGGTTCAACATTTACAAATCAGTGAATGTAATACATCACATAAACAAAAGCAAAGACAAAAATCACATGATTATATCAATAGATGCGGAAAAAGAATTTGATAAGATACAGCACCCATTTATCATAAAAACACTCAGCAAAGTGGGAATAGAGGGAGCATTCCTCAACATAATAAAGGCCATATATGAGAGACCTAGAGCCAATATCATACTCAACTGGCAAAAACTAAAATCTTTTCCAGTAAGATCAGGAACAAGACAAGGATATACACTTTCACCATTTCTATTCAATATACTGTTAGAAGTATTGTCCACAGTGATTAGACAAGAAAAGGAAATAAAAGGCATCCAAATTGGAAAGGAGGAAACAAAACTACCATTGTTTGCAGATGACATGATAGTGTACATAGAAAATCCTATACACTTGGCCAAAAAGCTGCTTGACCTAATAAATGAATTTGGCCAAACAGCCAGATACAAAGTCAATATCCAAAAATCAAAGGCATTTTTGTATACTAACAATGAAATAGCAGAAGCAGAATTCAAGAAAAAAATCCCATTTGATATAGCAAAAAGAAAAATAAAATACCTAGTAATAAACCTAACCAAGGAGGTAAAAGACCTGTATGCAGAAAACTACACAACACTGAAGAATGAAATCAAGGAAGACATAAACAAATGGAAACATATACCATGTTCGTGGATCGGAATAATTAACATCATCAAAATGTCCATACTACCCAAAGCAATTTACAAATTCAATGCAATACCTATTAAAGTACCAATGGCATATTTCACAGATGTAGAACAAACACTTCAAAAATTTATATGGCATCATATACGACCTTGAATAGCTGCAGCAATTTTGAGAAAAGAGCAAAGTAGGAGGGATCACAATACCTGACACCAAACTATATTACAAGGCCACTGTAACCAAAACAACCTGGTACCAGCATAAAAACAGGCACATGGACCAGTGGAATAGAACAGAGAGCCCAGAAGTAAACCCAAGTCTCTATGGTCAATTAATATTCAACAAAGGAGGCAGCAACATAAAATGGAGTAAAAATAGCCTCTTCAATAAGTGGTGTTGGGAGAACTGGACAGCTATGTGCAAATAAATGAAACTTGAAAACCAACTTACACCATACACAAAAATAAATTCAAGGTGGATAAAAGATTTAAATATAAGCCATGACACCATAAAAATCCTAGAGGAGAATATAGGCAGGAAAATCTCAGATATTTCATACAGTAACATTTTTACTGATATATCCCCTAAAGCAAGGGACATAAAGGAGAAAATAAACAAATGGGATCTCATCAAAATAAAAAGCTTCTGCATGACTAAAGAAAACAGTATTAAAATAAAAAGAGAACCAACTGTATGGGAAAACATATTTGCCAATGACACCTCAGACAAGGGTTTAATCTCCAAAATATATAAAGAACTTACATGACTCCACTCCAAGAAGACAAGCAACCCAATTAAAAAATGGGCAAAAGACTTGAACAGACACTTCTCCAAGGAGGACATACAGAGGATCCAGAGACACTTGAAATGATGCTCAATATCGCTAGCTATCAGAGAGATGCAAATTTAAACCACAATGAGATACCACTTCACACCAGTCAGAATAGCCATCATAAACAAAGCAACAAACAACAAGTGCTGGAGAGGTTGTGGAGAAAAGAGGACCCTGGTGCACTGTTGGTGGGAGTGCAGACTGGTACAACCACTATGGAAAGCAGTATGGAATTTTCTAAGAAAGCTAAAAATGGCTCTACCTTTTAACCCAGCAATTCCACTGCTAGGATTATATCCTAAGAACACTGAAACATCAATCCAAAAGAACCTATGCACCCCAATGTTCATAGTAGCACAATTTACAATAGCCAAGTGTTGGAAGCAACCAAGGTGCCCATTAGTGAATGAATGGATCAAGAAACTATGGTACATTTACACAATGGCATTGTATGCAGCAGAAAGAAAGAAGGAGTTCCTACCCTTTGTGGCAGCATGGATGGAACTGGAGAGCATTATGCTAAGCGAAATAAGCCAGGAGATGAAAGACAAATGCCATATGATCTCACCTTTAACAGGAACCTAATCAACAAAACAAAGAAACAAACAAGCATAATATAACCAAAGACACTGGAATTGAGAACATGCTGACAGTCACCAGAGGGGAGAGGGGAGGGAATTTCAGGGGAAAAGGGGAAGGGATTAGAGCAACAAGTATAAAAGACACATGGACACAAACTAGGCAGGGTGGAAATGGGAGGGAGGTGGGGAGGGCTGGGGCAGTGGGCTGGGATGGGAGTAAAAGACAGAACACTGTACAAGAACAACAATTTAAAAATAAAATAAAAAGAAAGAATGGAGCAGTGATTAGAATCACTGCAGTGAAATCATGTTAGAAAAATGTGGGCTGGGGGAACCCTCTTCTAAGGAACCAAATTGGGAAGAGTAGTTATTTGGAAGCCTATCAAGTGAAGAAAGAGTCTAATTTATTCTGACAGAAATGGGGCCATGGGTGGAAGCACACTGATTTCATCCCAATATTAGAAAGATTATTTTTAAAACTTTATGTTGAGAAATGGAATGACATACCTCAAAGATTTCAGCTAGGTCTGTGAAAGCGTTCAAGCTGACACTGGGTATCCTCATCAGTTATGGCACTGAGGTAATATCACTGTACTGGATAGGGAGTAGGACTAGATAGATTCAAAGTTTCGTGAATGTAAAATCCTCTGTTTGTTGCAACATATTTGTTATTTGTAAATTGTGGAAGGATATAACCTAATGATCAGTTTCCTTAATATTGGTCATGTAAAAATGATAGTGAATAACTATCAAAATAAATATTTGAGCTTTAGAATCACTTAAGTCTCTAGATATGCCAGACAATTGTCAACAGTCTGGATAAATGTGGCAACAGTGTCCCAACAAAAGCCCATCTTTGAATGCAGGAAAGTTTTCTTTAATCTTTATACCTTTAAGGAAGTCTCTGTCTAATAACAAAGCTAGCAGAACTAAGACTTCAATGACCATGTGTGACAATGAATAGAATCTCTAAAATGCTTCTTTAGAAAATTCACTAAAGGAGTACTCCAGCCCAGGATATGCATCAACAACAAGTCCTGGAAGGTAGACAGATCTGATTTCCAAGGTTACTGTATTATAGCATTCCAATAATCAATTTGCAACAAAAATGTATGAGGCAAGTAAAGGAACAACAAAAATAATAGGGTCCATTCTTAAGAAAAACTGTTGAAAGCTAGAGGCAAAAAGGAATCCTGAAAACAGCAAGAGAGAAACTAATTTTTACATTCAAGGAATCCTCATTAAGACTAACAACTTATTTCAGAAACCATGAAGACCATAAAACAGTTAGATGACATATTTACAGTTCTGAAATGAAAAAATGGGTTTTGCCTGACAGGTGGACTGAGCCATACTCCTTGTAGATGAGTCTGGGACAATAGGCCTCCAGTACCCGGGACACCCAGCTTCTTGTCATTCCAGAACTCCCCTGACAACTCCCATAGAACTCCCAAGGTCCCATGAGACTGGACTTTCTTTGGGGACCTGATTCTGCCATTCTCTGAGCCACCCTTAACACTCAACACATCCCATCCCATTTTATCCCTGCCTCTCCATGAGGACCCACACTTGCTCCTCCCACAGATCTGAAGTCCCACAGCACAACCTGTGGTGTCCAACTGCACCCTGGTAAACCGAAAACTCTACCTACCTGGGGCAAAAAAATATTGATAAAGCGTCCATTCTTTGAGAAGATGTGATTATATATCACTTAACAGCAGGGCTTCATAATATCTGATGCAAAGATTGATGAAAATAAAGGGAGAGATAGATAGTTCTACAATCATAGTTGGAGATTTTAATACCTCATTTTCAATAATGGATAGAACGACTAGACAGAAGATCAATAAGGAAGCAGAAGACCTGAACAGCTTGACCTAGCAGACAGCTATGGAACACTCCACCCAACACCAGCAGAAGACGCACTCTTTCTAAGCACACATGGATCATTCTCCCAGATGGCCATGTGTTAGGCACACATAACCATCAATACATTTTAAAATATTGAAATTATGCAAAGAATCTTCTGTGACTACAATGAAATGAAACTATAAATCAATCATGGAAGAAAAACTAGAAGTATATAAATATGTCATAATTAAACAACACACTCTTAAAAACCAATGAATCAAAGAAAAAAATGCAACAGAAAGTAAGAAAATGCTTTGATACAAGTGAAAGCAAAATACAACATGCTAGAACTTTGGGATGAAATCAAAGCACTGTTAAGAGCAAATTTATAACTGAATGAATGCATTAAAAAAGGAAGATCTCAAACCAATAACTATCCACCTCTAGGAACTAGAAAAAGAAAAGCAAACTAAAAACAAAGCAAGCAGAAGAAAATAGTGAAGATTAGTACAGAGATAAATGAAATATAAAAACAAGTAGAGTGAAAGTTCTTTGAAAAGACCAGCAAAACTAATAAACTACCAAAAAAGAGAAAACATTCAAATTACTGACATCAGAAAGTGCCAACCTTACAAAAACAAAAAAGAATTATAAGACAATACTATGAAAAATTGCACATCACAAATTAGATAACTTAGATGAAATGAACAAATTAATAGAAACAACAATCTACCAGAACTGGCTGAAGAAGAAATAGATAATCTTATGACCTATAATAAGTAAAGAGATTGAGTCATTAATCAAAAACCTGGAAATAAAGAAAAGCTCAGGATCAGATGGCCTCACTGGTGAATTCTATGAAATATTAAAAAATTCAAACCAAGCTTTCTTAATCTCTAAAAAATAGAGGAGAAGGAACACATTTTAACACATTTTATGAGGTCGGAATTAACTCAATACCAAAGCAAAAAAGATGCTAGAAAAAAAAAATAACAGACCAACATCCCTGGTGAATATAGATGCAGAAATCCTCAACAAAATACTAACAAACTGAACCCAGCAGCATATTAAACATATTATACACTGTTACTGAGTGAAATTTATCCCCAAAGTGCAAGGGTGGCTCAACATAAGAAAATCAATCAATTCAATACACTATATTAATAGAACAAACAAGGAAAAACACACACACACACACACGATTGTCTCAACTGATGGAGAAAAACATTTGACAAAATCTAGCAACTTTTTATGATAAAAACACTTAGTACACTATAAATAAAGGTAACATTATCAAAATAATAAAGGACATTTATGAAAGTAAAACACAACTAACATTGCACTCAATGATGAAAAACTGGAAACTTGCCTCCTCATATCAGGAACAAGACAGGGCTATCTACTTTTGCCACTTATTTCAAAATTTTATTGGATATTCTACCCAGAATAATTTAGCAAGAAAAGTAAATAAAAGACATCCAAATTGTAAATAAAAATTTTATTCACAGATGACATAATTTTATACATAGAAAATCTTTAAAAACCCTCATAAAATTATTAGAGCTAATAAATGAATTCAGCAAGTTGCACAGCACAAGATCAACACACAAAAATCTATTGTATTTTTATACATTAGCAATGGATAAGAAAATTAAGAAAACAATTGCATTAAAAATAGTGTTTAAAAGAACAAAATACTTCAGTATAACTGTAACTCAGACAGTAAAAATCTTATACACTAAAAACCAAAAATATCATCAAAAAATTAAAGAAGTCCTAAATAAATGGAAAGATATTCTTTGTTAACAAATCATACAATATTGTTAAGATGGCAATATTCCTCAAACCCACTTACAGATTCAGTGCAAACCCTCCCTATTGAAATTCCAATAGCCTTTTTTTTTTTTTTGCAGAAATGTAAAAATCCTGAAGTTTACATAAATTACCAGGGAACATAAATAGGCAAAACAATATTGAAAAATAAGAGAAAATTTGCAGTGCTTGTATTTTCTTATTGCAAAACTTACTAAAAGCTACAGTAAGCAAAATAATGTGATATTAGCATAAGGATATATCATAAATAAAGATATATGTAAAATTATATACATATAGGTAATGAAATAGAATTGAGACTTTATAAATAAATCTATACATCTAATGTATATATCTATACATTTATTGTATAAATAGATCTATACATTTATCAATTTCAACAAGCATGTCAAGACTGTTCAATGAAGGGAAAAAGTAGATTTTCAACAAATCATGTTAGGACAACAGGATATCCATGTAAAAGAAAAATATTGGACCTCGTCTCACACCAGATACAAAAGATGACTAAAATGATTTGAAGACCTAGATGTGAGAGCTAAAACTATGAAACCCTTTGAAGAAAGGTAGGATTGAATCTTCACGACCTTGGACTTGGCAATAATTTCTTTGATATAATATCAAAAGTATAAGCAAGGAAAAGAGCAAATAAATTGGGCTTCATCAAAATTAAAAACTTTTGTGCATCAAAGGACACAAAAAAGGAAAAAGAAAACCCACAGAATCAGAGGAAATGTTTGTGAATTATATGCAGACATTCCTTGTTTTATTGTGCTTTGCTTTATTAAGCATCCCAAATACTGCATCTTCATCAACCTTGAGGCAAGACCTTCTACTAGCAAAAAGAGTATAACTCACTGAAGGCTCAGATGATGGTTAACATTTCTTAGCAATGAAGTACTTTTAAATTAAGGTATGTGCATTGCTTTTTTTAGATATAATGCAATTGTACATTAAATGGACTACACTATAGTGTAGACATAACTTTTATATGCACTGAGAAACCAAAAAATCATGTAACTCACTTTATTGTGATACTCCCATTATTGCGGTGGTCTGGAACTGAACCCACAATATCTCCAAGGTATACCTATATATGATAGTGTCTAGGATCCAGAATATATAAAGAATTCTTATAACTCAACAACTAAATGAGAAAACAACCCAATTCAAAATGAATGAAGGACTGGAAGACCTTTGTTCAAAGAAGATACACAAATGGGCACTAAGCACATGATAAGATGCTCAACATCAATAGTCATTTGGGAAATGCAAATCAAACTACAATGCGAAACCAATTCACAGATCCTAGTATGTCTATAATTTAAAAAAATGAAATATAACAAGTGTTTCCAAAGATACAGAGAAATTGAAACCCTCATACACTGCTGGTGGGAGTGTAATATGAAGCAACTGTTTCTTAATAAGATAACAGAAGACTTACTCTATGACCTAACAATTTTACCCTTAGGCATATACCCCAAAGAATTGAAAACAGGTGTTCATACAGAAGCTTGTACATGAATGTTCATAACAGCACCACTTGAAATACAACCAAAATAGGACAAAAATCCATGAGTTGATGAATGAACAAACAAAATACGGTATACAGTGGAATGCTATTCATCCGTAAGAAATATGAGTAATGACATACTGATAAATACAGCATCAAAGAACCTAGAAAACATGAGAACTGAAGAAGCCAGACAGAAAAAAAAGAAATATAATGTATGATACCATTTAAATAAAATATCCAGAATAGATAAATCCATAGAGAACAGAAAACAGAATAGTGATTTCCTAGGTTACAGTGGTAACTGCTTAAAGGGTATTTGTTTCCTTTTGGGGTGATGGAAATGTCTGGAACCAGATAGTGTTTATGTTTGTATAACATTGTGAATGTCCTGGATGCTCCTGAGCTGTACACTTTAAAATGGCTAAAATGGTGAATTTTAGGTTTATGACTTTAAACACTCTGTGTGAAGTTTTTCTGAAAGTGAATAACTATCCAAATGCACAGAAAGCACCTTACTTTAAATGATCATTATTTCTATTACTTAATATTCAATTGCAAACTCCTGGAAGCTGGAGTCAGTGCATTAATCTCTTTGTAATTTTTGCAGTGCCACTTCCAACATCTTATGTATAATAGTCCTTAAAGTAAAATGTCTCACGAAGGAGAGGGGCTCCAAAGATGCATCAAAGCCCCACAGTGCACAATAATACGTAACATGACCACCCTCTAATAACTTTTATTTCTTGAGCAACTACTTTGAACCATACGCATTCATCATTTCTAATCTGCAAGGTGGGTACAACATGGTACCACATACCTCAAGGAATGATAGCTGTTCAGCTAGTACCATGAGTTAAAGTTAGAATATCATAGATGATGATCCAAATATACCTTGAATATTTTATTTCTTAAATTAAATTTACTAGGGTGACATTAGTTAATAAGATTATATAGTGCGTTTCTATGATACATGACCTGTATATTGTGGGCCCATCCTCTAAAATCAAATCAAATCATCTTCTGTTACCATATATATGGCCCCTTTTACCTTTTACCACCTATGCACAAAAATTAATTCTAAGTGGACCGAAGACCTAAATATAAGATCTGAAACAATAAATTACACAGAAGAAAACATAGGCCCTAAACTTAAGGACCATTGTCTTAGAGAAGATTTTATGAATTTGAATATTTTATTTTGATTAAAAACATGTAAACATATATTTACTCCTCAATTTTTCATCAGGGACTTTTCTTTCTCACTGGTTCACTAATTTTTTTAATACATTTCATTTGTAAACCTTGGCCCACAATTTTCAGTTTTACTTTCTTCTATTAGAAAGAAGAGCTAGAGATGCTTGTGAAATTGTTAGAGCTCAGATTCCTTCCATATTTTTGTCCCCTTTCCTAACCAGTACCTTATAATTCTCTTATTTATATTTTACTCAGCAGCAACATTTTCAGTCACTTTTTATATTATCTTTCCAACACATTCAACTTGGGTATCATGGAGAAAACAATGCTTTGAAAAATTTTAGTAATTATTTTGTTTATTAATTTTTCTCTTTTAAAAAAATCAGCTTTGAAATTACTTCTATAATTACAACAGGACTGTTTGGCTCCAACACCCACACTCTTTCTACTGCATGTCTTAGAAAGTTAAAGCACAGAGCACAAGGCACTCCTGGAAAGACTGTAGGAAATAACGGTTCTGTCCAACCTACTCAGAGAAACAGCAAAATGAGAAAGCAGTTTCCAGAACAAGATCTGTGTCTTTCTGGATTTCTTACAGATCATTAGATGGGTCAGCTAAAGGTAAGAGGTTTGACATTCTCTCCCTTAAATTTACATATTGTCACAAGAACTTCGGGCTTCCAGAGTTCTGATTACTTTAAAATTATTTTTAGCACCACCATTCTTTCTGACATTTTGGTGTTCTTCAAGTGAATTACAAGTGAAAAGTAAACTTATTGGTTCTCTGTTGTCTAAAAAATATTCAGAAACCAGGCACCAGTAAACAATTGGGCACAGTACAGTGGTGATAATGCCTACATCATTTCCTAGGAGAATGGTTGCTCCATAAACAGAAAGTAGTGTTTTGGGTTTTTTTTTTTTTTCTTTTTAAAATCAGGCTGCTCATTTAAATTCATATTCACTGCTTTATTATGCTGAAAATTGCACATGACCTCTTTGGATCTTTGGCTCAATAATCACTTTGAAGTTTTATTTATTGATTCAGAAAAGGACTTGCCTTTCAAGTTTGTTATCTCTCATTTCAATGGCATTTTTCAAAATATATGAAACTAGCCCCATAGTACAGTCTACTCTGTTTGAAACTGGCACAAGATTCTGAAGTATTATTGGTGCCCTGGGTGTTTCCTGCCATTTAGTTTCAAGCTAATAAGGAAATGCAGAGGTTGGCTTGAGTTTGCAATGAATACTGCAGCTAGACATTTGTGCTGGAACACATTCAAAGAAGATTCTTTGAGAACGCATTTTATTGTACCAGGGACTTTGTTTTCTTGGCTATTGAAATTATTTATATTTGGAAATCAGAGCTATTTCTCATCTTTGACCAATTCTTTTGTGAAGCCTCAACTTCCATATTTATGCAATCCATCTGTGACATCATTCAGTTGTTTCCGTGGGCAGGGGGAATATATATATTCTAGGAAGACACAACATAAAATGTAATTTTTAAAAAGGTCTGTTCAAGTCCTTTGCTCATTGTTTAAATCAAGGCTTTTCAGGGGGTTTGTTTGTTTCTATTGAGTTTAAGAGTTTCTTATATATCCATTAAATATTAACCCTTTATTAGATATGGTTTGCAATATGTTCTTCCACTCCATAGGTAGCTTTTTCACACTATTAATTGTTCCCTTTGCTGTGCAAAAGCTTTTTTGTTTTAATATAGTCCCAGTTGTTTAGCTTTGCTTTTGTTGCCTTTGCTTTTGGAATCTTATCCAAGACATCATTGCCAATACTAATGTCATGAAGTTTTTCCCTATTTTTTTTTGGTAGGAGTTTTACAGTTTTAGGTGTTCATATATACATCTTTAATCTATTTTGATTTGACTTTTGTGTATAGTTTAAAGTCAAATTTTATTCTTTTTTATCTGGATATCCTGTTTTCCCAACACCATTAGTTGAAGAGACTATTCTTATGCATTTTTGTCACCCTTGTCAGAGGACAGTTAATCATATAAGTGTGGGTTTATTTCTGTACTCTTTGCTCTGTTCCACTGGTGCACATGTCTGTCTGTCTGTTAGGCTGTTTTACTGGTCTATAACATACTATTGTAATTACTTTGGCTTTGCAATATATTTTGAAATCAGAAAGTATCATGCCTTCAGCTTTTTTCTTCTTTCTCAAGTTAGCTTTAGTTATCTGAGGTCCTTTGTGGTTCCACAGACATTTTAGGATTGTTTTTTTCTCCTTCTGAAAACATGCCATTGACATTTTGATAGGAATTGCATTGAATCTGTATATCTCTCTGCATCGTATGAACATTTTAACAATATTAATTCTTCTAATCCATGAACATGCTCACATTAATTTGTGTCTGCTTTAGTTTCTTTCATCAGTGTTTTGCAATTTTCAGTGCACAAGTTTTTCACCTTCTTAGTTTACTCCTAGTGTGAAAAGGCGACCTATGAAATTGGAGAAAATATTTACAAACCCTATACCTGACAAGGAATTAAATATTTAAAAATATATAAAGAACTTCTACAACTCAGTAACAAAAAATAATAATAATCTGATTTCAAAATGGGCAGGAGTCCCCTAGTGGGTGGGGAGAGGAGCAGACGCAGAGTCAAGGGGGTGGGGTCACTGGTGGTGGCTCCTCCAGGCCGCTGGATGGTGAGGGGACTGTGGGAGCACTTCCATGGAACCTGCACAGGCTGGGAAGCAGTGGTAAGCCCAGGGGCAGGGACAGGGCTTCAATGAACCTCCAATGGTTCTCATCTTCCATTGGTCACTGGAGTTTTTGGTAATTGTTGCTGCTGCTGCTGCCTCCTCCTCTTCTCATGTTGTCTCCTCAGCTGTAGTAGCCACACCCTTGCACCTTGGGAGGGTGATACAGGCACCAAGATGTGCTCCTGCTTGGTCTGCCACTGGAAGCCAGTGAGTGGCCAGTTGCTGGTACACAGCCTCAGGACTGCAGAGCTTTCACAAGTACAGTCTCCAAAAAAACCTGCTAGAGTCATTGTTGTAACCCATGCATGATGTACACACTGTAGGTCTTGTGCTACTCAAGCTTACAAACAAGTGGACCCATCTACTACCTGGAGAATTTTCTTCCTTGGGCCTTTGCATCATGTGTCCCTCTCTGGATGTGCACTTTCCAAAGTGGATATGTATAGACCACCAACTTATGACCTTGTGTTGGAAAGATTTATGGAGAACTATGGAAGACAGGAATGTTTGAATGCAAGTCTGCAAATACAGCATTGGAATGCATTTGCCTTATACACAACTAAAGCCATGGAAACGTCAAAGATTCTGTTACAGTTACCATGATAAGTTTCAGGGGGAGATTTATAGATCCTTGAACATCTGAGTACTGGATATGAGTATTAGAGAATGACCCTGCATCTTTTAACAATTACTTAAAAAAATACTGTAATACTATATGTGGAAGACATCCCAGGGTGTTACTAAATGCTGTCATGGAGCTCTAGAAGAATGAACATGACTTTTTTCTTGTTGAGTTATGCCAGGCAAGCCAGTGTAAAAACTGGCAAGTCAGTTCAGTGAGTTTTGCAGCTGTGTAAAGAAGCAAACAGGCCTGTCCACATGGTGCTTTGGTGAATGACCCAATAATTAATGCTAGAAGAGACAGGTTTTTATTTACAATATTCCAGCCTTGGGGAGAGGGGATTAGAATACTTATGCTCTGAGCCCTCCTTTCCCTCAAGACCCAGTACTTCTCTTGTTTTCCAAAAGGCAAACCAAATAGTTCCCCCTTTCCTTATCTTAAGCTGGCTGTGCAAACAGTTCTCCAGTCTCTCTGGAAGGTACCAAAGTCACCATCCTCTTGCAGCAGCTTTCTTCTTCAGGATTTGGGGTATGTTGTCATTAGCCTCTGTGTACTAGTCCAGGGAAGCATGTGCCGTGTTACACCGGATCATGGTGAAGTACAGGAAAGGCCCAAGTCCCAAGTGTCCAGGTAAAATCCAGGTCTGCAAGGCAGAAGGTAAGCTTCTTGCAAGGCAGGATCTTTGATGGCTTTGCAATCATCTAGAGTGGGCACGATCAGAGCAGCAACATGCCATTCTTTCCCTTACTAGTGCATGGCAGACTGGCTCCTATAGTCCACAAGGCTCTTATCTCACTACCAGCAGCATGGCAGGATTTCCCTCACTACAAGCTACATCCTGGCTCTTCCTCCTCACTAGTCTTCACATGGCTGTACACCCCTAGTTTACATCCTGACCTGGAGCCTCCTGATTGACCTCATCTCCAACACTTTCCACAATAAGTACATTTTCTAGTTTTCTTGTATTATCTACACTTATTCAGTTGCCATCCCCAGCCAGAAAAAGAGTGACTCAGTGATCCAGAGGGACCACACCCCTGGCTACATCACCAGTCAGAATGTATCCTGAAAGTCATGCCCACCTTGCCCTGAGGTAATAGCACTGCTATTAAACTAGCTAACAAAAGGTGGAAAAGTCAGGAAAACTATAATAGCATAATCAATAAAATATAATTTTTTAAAAGTTGCCATTGTAATGCAAAGTACTTTAATCCTATCATCTGTTTCCCACATCCCCCAAACCCTGGGCTGTGGGGGTTTTCTCTCATTTTCCTGGGCACCCCTTGCCCTGTACTCCATTACAGCTAGAGTACTCATGGTCCTCTGAGGCACTGAATTCTTAAGGATGCCACCTGCACATACTTATACTCTGTTCCAGGTCCTAGCCTAGCTGTCACCAAAATACTGGTAATACCAGCTTGAGGGAATTCTGAAACCTTAAACTTATAGAACTTCCTTCTCTTCTAGTAGGTGCAGCCCTTCCTTAATTCAACTCATTAAAAATTTTTTATAGTTTAGGGCAGTAGAAGGAAAGTTGGCATCAAATATTTTTATTAAAAAATAATGGCAATTTAAAGGCCCAATTGTGGCAGACTGTTTTTTGAAAGTAACCTGTAAAGCATTTACCATAACCTAAATCTGTACCCTTTGCAGACTTGTATACATACATTCTGCTATAATTTTGCAAATTGTACCCAAACAAAAAAGGTGGAATCTTTTTATAAAATAATTGCATTTATAAATGATCTAGAATAAAATCTCCAGTTATAGTTATTACTACCTGTGTTATATAACAGATATCTTTATTTTAATTGCTAATAAAGGGCTATACAACTCAAAAAATGGTCAGAGATAAATAGAATTGACACCATGACTAAGTGGGATTTATTCCAGTTGTGCAAGACTGGTTCAACATTTAAAAATCAGTTAATGTAATCCATAACATCAATAGGCTAAAGAAGAAAAATTACATGATCATAGCCATTGATGCAGAAAAAGCATTTGTCAATATTCATCCATGATTAAAAACTCTCAGGACACGAAGAATAGAAGACTTGATAAAGATTACAAAAACCCTACAGCTAACATCAAAGTTAATGGTGAGAAACCTGATGCTCCACTAAATCAAGTACAAAGTAAGGAAATCCCCCTCACCATTCCTTTTCAACATCATACTAGAAGTTCTAGCAAATGCAATAAGGCAGGAAAAAGAAATAAAGTGTATACAAGGGAAGCAAGACATAAAACTGTATTTGTTCACAGATAACATGATCATTGTGTAGAGACTCTGAAAGAATCAACAATAAAACCCTTGAAACTAATAAGCAATTATTGCAAGATTGCAGGATTACAAGGTTAGTATACAAGAGTCAATTACTTTTCTATATAACAGCAATGAACAAGTGAAATTTGAAATTAAAAGACCATCACTTTCCCTCCCAGCAGCATGCCCATGCCTTTCTTCCCTATCAGGTGTACATCTCCTAAACTCTAAGGATCCCCATGAGACTTGCAACCAGGGAAATAAAGGGCTGTGGCAGCTTGCCCTGGGCTAACCCCCTAATCCTGTCTCCAGGCCTCTTTTTGTGTGACTCTTCAGTAAGCCAATGCATAGCTGCTGTTGGCTCACTAAAGAGTCAGCCCTGCATTGACTCACTTCCGTCAGTCACTGTTATTTCTCAGTGAGCCAAAGCAGCCCCAAGTAGGCTCTCTCCATTTGCTTCTTTTATCCTAAGCCCTTCCTTGTTTCACTGTCCCCATTGATAAATGTACTCTCAAAACAAAAAAAGCAAAATGCCATTTATGTCAGCACCCTAAAAACTAAATACTTAGCTTTAAATCTAATAAAATATGTATAAGACTTATATGAGAAAAACTATAAAATAAACTAATTTTAAAATGACTAAATAAATGGAGATATGTTCTATATTTGTGGACAGGAAGACTCAATATTGCCAATGTGAGTCCTTCCCAACTTGATCTATAGATTCAGTGTGATTCCAGTAAAAATTCTAGCAGGTCATTTTGTATATCTCAACAAACTAATTCTAAAATTTATATGAAGGACCACAAGATTTAGAATAGTCAACACAATATTGAAGGGGAACGAAGTTGATGGACTGACACTACCGAACTTCAAGACTTACTTTAAACCTACAGTAATCAGGACAGTGTGGCATAGGAGAAAATAAGAGACAAATAGAGGAATGGAGGAGAATAGACATCCAAGAAATAGACTGACATACATACATATACATATGTATGTGTATATACATATATACGTACATGGGCATATGCATATGTGTATGCATGTAAACATATGTGTGCACACTCAACTGATCTTTGACAGAGGAGCAAGGGCAATACAATAGAGCGACATATGTGTACATGTGCATGCATGTGCACATATATGTGCACACAAATAGGTGTATATGCCTGTGTGTGCACACATGTATACGTGTGTGCGTGTATACGTGTATGTGTGCATGTGTTCATGCACACACGCACTCAACTGATCTTTGACAGAGGAGCAAAGGCAATACAATAGAGCAACAAGTGGTGCTGGAAGAACTGGATATCCATGGGCAAAAAGTGAATCTAGATGCTGATATTTCACCCTTTATAAAAATTAATTCAGAATGAATCATAAACCTACATGTAAAACATAAAATGATAAAACTCTTAGAAGATAATGTAGAAAAAAACCCAGATGATGCTGGGTATGGTGATGACATTTTAGATATAAACCAAAGACATGATCTATGAAAGAAATAATTGATAAGCTAGACTTAACTAAAATTAAAAGCTTTTGCTCTGTGAAAGACAATGTCGAAGGAATGAGAAGATAAACTGCAGATTGGGAGAAAATGTTTGTGAAAGACACATCTATAAAAGACTGACGTCCAAAATATACAATGAACTCTTAAAACTTAATAATAAGAAAACAAACAACCCAATTAAAAATAGGCCAAAGACCTTAACAAACTTCTCATCAAAGATATACACATGGCAAATAAGCATGCGGAATGATGCTTCACATCATATGTTACCAGGGAAATGCAAATTAAAACGAGGTACCCTGTGACCAACCAATCAGAAGGGTCAGTATCGGGACCACTGATCACACCAAATGCTGGTGAGGATGTAGAGCAACAGGAACTTGCACTCATTGCTTGTGAAATGCTAAATGATACAGCCACTCTGCAAGACAGTTGGACAGTTTTTCACAAAACTCAACATACTTTTACCATATTATCTAGCAGTCATAGTCCTTGATATATACCCATAAGAGCTGAGAACTTATATCCCCACAAAACCTGCACATGGATGTTTATAATAGTTTTATTCATAATTACCAAAAATTTGCAAGCAACCAAGATATCTTTCAGTAAATGAATGGGTAAATAACTGTAGTAAATCTAGATAATGAAATATTATTCATCACTAAAATGAAATGATCTATCAAGCCAAGAAAAAATGGAGGAAACTTAAATGCATATTACTAGGTGAAAGAAGCCAATCTGTATGATTCTAACTATATGACATTCTGGAAAAGGTAAAACTATGAAGACAGTAAACAGGTCCATGGTTGCCATCTGTTGGCAGGTGATGGAGAAATAAATAGGCAGAACAAAAGGATTTTTAAGCTTGTGCAAATACTCTGCATAATGGCATAATTATGGATACTTGTCCAAACTCATAAAGTGTACAACACCAAGAGTGAACCATAATGTAAATATGGACTTTGGGTAATTATGATGTCTCAATAGAGGTTCATCATTTGTAACAAATGTATCATTCTGGTGGTGGATGTTGATAATGGGGGAGGTTATTTATGCATGAGGCAGGAAGCATATGGAAAATCTCTGTACCTTCCACTCAGTTTTCCTGTGAACTTTAAATCTTTCATTAAAAAGGCATCAATTTTTAAAAAACAAGTAATATATTCAAACAGGCATTTCTCCAGAGAAGACATGCCTAAATCATCAGGCAAATGCAAATCAAGATGATAAGGTGATATTACTTTATACCTACTATAATGGTCATTATAAAAAAAACAAATAATAGCAAGTATTGGAGAAGATGTAGAGAAATTATAACTATCATATACTGTTGTTAAGAATGTAAAATGATGCAACCACTACAGAAAATAATATGGTCATTCCTCAAAAAATTAAAAATAGAATTACCATCTGATCCAGCAATCCCACTTCTGAGTATTTATCCAAAAGAATTGAAATCAGTATACTCTCATGTTCATTTCAGTATTATTCACAATAGCCAAAATGAAGAAACAACATAAATGTCCATCAGTGGATGAATAGAAAAATAAAATGGGTTTACATTACATACAATGGAATATTATTCACCCTATACAAGGAAATCCTACAGAATGCAATATTATAGATGAATTAGAAGAAGGACATTTAAGTGAAATAAGCTAGTCACAGAAAGACAAATAGTGTGTGATTCCATTTACATGTGATACCTAAAAGAGACAAATTCATAGACACAGAGAGTAGAATGGTGATCACCAGGGGCTTCAGGGAGAGAGAAATGGGAAGTTGTTGTTTCATGGGCATAGAGTCCCAGTTACATAAAGTGAATAAATTATAGAGACCTGCCGTACAACATTGTGCCTATAGTTAATAATACTACATTGTACACCTAAAATGTTATTAAAAGGGTAGAACTCATACAAAATGTTTTTACTACCATTAAAAAAAGTCACATATTTGTTTAACACACTACATGTCTTTGGCATTGAACTTTTTATATTGAAAATAAGAGTATTAATTAGTTTAATGCCATAGTGGCTATGTAAGTCATCTATGAGATGACATGAGAATGAAGGCAAATACAGGACAGGCAGGTTTACAGTTGTGAGTATATGAAACACAAAGTTTATTCTTGTATTATTATTTATTAATTATTATATTATTTTCTATATGAACAACTGTAAAGCTAATTTGACCCACCCTGTAGATAACCCAGGGATAAGATGAAAGGGGAATATTATGTTAAGTGAAATAAGCCAGTTGGCAAAAGACAAATACCATATGTGTGGTTGTTTCTTGAGTGCCCCCTATTGGGGACCTGGCCTGCATCCCAGGCATGTGCCCTGATTGGGAATTGAACCAGTGACCCTCTGATTCGCAGACCGGTGCTCAATCCACTGAGCCACACCAGCCAGGGCAAATACCATGTGATCTTATCTATAATTGGAACTCAATGAACAAAACAAACAAATGAGCAAAATCGAAACAGAGCCATGGAAATAAGGGAAAAACTGACAGTTACCAGAGGGGAGGGGAGAGAGGGATAATGGGGGAAAGAAGGGAAAGTGTCTAGTCAAGAAACATGGGTGAAGGATCCATGGTAATGGACAACAGGGTGGCAGTTGACTGAGGGAACACGGGTTGGGTGGGCAGGGAAGAGCAATGTGGGAAAAATTGGAACAATTGTAATTGAACAGCAATAAAAAAAGGAAAAGAATGGAGAGTACTAGCATGAAAATTCACTGATGTATACTGGTGGCCAGAAAGAATACAGATACCAGTGTTTATACCTCTACCCAAAGGGTCCTTACACTGCACACGCAACATGCTTCACTGAATGAACTAAACGAGTTTCACTGAATGAAGTTAATCTCTCTCCAGCTTGACATGAGCTGCTCAAATATCTGTCAACTGGATCTTGAAATATCAAGGATGTGCTAATGTGCTCAGGAATCTAACTTGAAATCACCTTCATTCACTGGACTGGAGACCTTGGACCAGGAAAGATCTGAAAAGAATCCTTCTTGGTCTGGCTGTGGAACAGGAAGAAACTCAGGTCTGAGAATGTTTGGAGGTTGAAGTCATCCACTTGTTGTAAAAAGGACACTCATTATTCTGCCAGGATGGTTTCTGAAGCTTTATGAAAGTAAAGAGGCTCTCTTGGCTATCCTAAGCCTGATCAAGGGGGCAGGGATTAGGGATTCCCACTGTGAAATTTAAGAACAGACTGAAGCCTCATTAGTTTCTATTTTCTATCTCCCACAGATAGGAAGGAGGTATCTGCTTTATAAGCTTCTTCTGCCTTCACATTTTTTGGAAGGGTCAGTGATGAAGGTGTTCCTCTGTCAGGAATGAGAATGAGCACTCTGCAAAACGTAACTAAATTTTTTTCAGTAAGAATTCAAAACCGTATCACACCATGCAAGATTGTCGTGAAAAATAAACAATAAAATGTAGTAAAGAAATAAGTATGATGCCACGTATTTAGTGTGCATTCAAGAAATGGCTGCTGTTGTTGAGGTCAGGCTGAAATTCTGGTGCAAAATAAGGAGAATAGCTCAATGAAAGCTCTTTGGTTCCCTAATCTTTAACCTCAGAAAGCTTTACTCATATCATTCATAAAATGAGATTAATAATACCTTGTTGATTTTGTCTAGAGTTGGCTGACATTTCCAAAGAATTTAGCACTCTAATCACTAGTCTTATTTTAATAAACATTTAACCACTAGTCAAATTCCTTGGGCAATGTAATCTGAAACATGGAGTGGGGAAGAAATGATTTGTACATAGACAAAATATACATATTAAAAAAATAACATCTTCATATTCATAGAGTGCTGAAAAAGCACTGAAAATGGATAAAGGTCTATACTGGATTTAGATACTGATTGTTTCTCTTTCTACATAAAAGGTAGAGAACTCTATAAAGAATGCTATTGCTTTTTAATAGACCATAAGTACTTGGATTGTTGTACTCTCCATTTGATATTAGGAAGAAAATCCATTTCAATAAAGCTTAATACTTGCAAAAAAATTTAAGGCTAATTAGCCTTATATGTTACTAAGGCACCTTTTATTTACAGTTATTTTGCAAGGCAGTGGAGGAGAGCTATGTTTTTGTTACACTTTTCTTTCACAGAATTGTTTCCTACCTGAGTTTAGCCTGCCAAGCTGCTTGCATCTAATATAATACGATACACTCTTTTGCTCTGAGACCCTTTGGACACTATAGGTTCTTTTCAGGAACTTTTTTTTTTTAGTGCTTTACTTAGGAGGTATGAGTTAAGGATGCTATGAGGCTAATTAACTATTTTCTTTCACATAAGCAATGCTGGAACCTGGATATAATATAGCTTCACTTTCCAAATAAGTTGGAGGATTAAACTATAACATGTGACCGATATCTCAAATATACAAACTAATACCAGGGCAGGTACTTGTCCTGGGCCCAACCTGTGAGAAACTGGATTATTTTCTTTAGTAGACAGGAAGATATTCTGTAAATGAACTTTCTTAATACACAGTAACCCTCACTTGTTTACAATAACCTTGATTTTCTGAAGGTCATAGCCTCTCAATTGTCTCATGTATTTTTCCTTATCAGCCACAGAAAAGAGTGGCCCTCAAGTGCCTAAAGTTCTTGGAAAATATCAATTGAGAGAAAATGACCTCATGAGAAATAAAAGAGCTGGAACAGTTCCCTAGAAGCCAACAAGAATGCCAGTCACTCCTCCAGCTCAAGAGGATGAAGACTGAGCTAGTGTGGTGGTCAACAGAGCCAACTATGCAAGGTGCCGCTCTCTGTGCTCGCAAACTCTCCCCAAACTCTCATGTCTCTGAAATTCCAATGTAACAGCTACATGAGATTCATTAAATGAAGAAGTGGAAATGGTGTTGTTCCAAAGGGCATAGGGGCTACGGAGGTGGTTGTAAAACAGGTGTCACAAACTAAGAGACCAAAATGAATCCATGAAAACCATAGCCTTCTTCTTAGAATGGGAAGCCACCAGTCAGAACCTGAAACCTACTTTCTAGTAGGACTGAATCTGAGTAAAGGTGTTTTGTCCAGTCACACACTCCTGGTGGTAGACAGCTTGGTGTCAGTTAGGTGTCCCCTGGAGGGGTGTGAACAATTGTCAATTCCACTACATCTTAGCCAATGGAGAAGGTGGAGGCCGTAACTTTCCCGATATTCTTTCTCATGATAGTGTTACTGAGGCCTGTTAAACACCAGGGAAATGAGGTTGTGATAAATAAACTAGGGGCCTGATTGTACATTCAGAGATTGTTCACCCTCTAAGCCACTCTTGGACTGTCATAGGGATTTGAGGAATTCAATCAGTATTTTAGGACATGTGATTCTCTTACTGGTAGGGATGCTTATGCATTTTCTCATAAAGCTAGAAATTAGGGGGAACATTTATCCAAACTACCTTTATTTGTTCTTTTTTAAAATGCATTCTTTCTTTAACATTTCATTTATTTATCTTTAGAGGGGAAGAGAAGGAAAGAGGGAGAGAGGGAGAGAGGGAGAGAAATATCAATGTGTGGTTGCCTCTTGTGTGTCCCTTGCTGGGAACTGGCCTGCAACCCAGGCATGCGCCCTAACTGGGAATCGAACCACGATCCTTTGGTTCACAGGCCCATGCTCAATCCACTGAGCTACACCAGCCAGGGCCCTTTATTTGTTCTTGATGAAGATGAATTCTTATGCAAGATATTTGGACTCATGAAAGTTCTGATGTCTCAGAAAGGCCAGATAAGTCTGTGTGGGTTAGAGTAGTTCTCTTTATCAGATTAGATTCTCTCTCTCTCTATCTCCACCCACCACCTTTTCTTCCATAACCCCAACTCAGGATGTTAAGCATTCTCCTTTGAGGACAGTGTCCTGAAATGCCTAATTAGATGCTATCTTTTGGTGTATTCCATTGCCAGGTACCCAGTATGCCTAGTATAATAGAGGTTAGGTTTACTATTTTAAAATAAAACATTGTAATGTTCTTGGACTGCTATGAACATCATCGTTGTTTTCAAGATATTTTTAAAGAGTTGGTAGAATAGAGAATGGCTCTCTAATGTATTATGTTTTAAAGCTTTCCCTTCAACCAAGGACCACAATAGACTTACATTCTATTACTTTCCATAAGGTGTGTGTGAGGAGGTCCTATCAAGGATGTCCTAGACCCTGGCTGGTGTGGCTCAGCGGGCTGAGGGCCGGACTGTGAACCGAAGGGTGGCTAGTTTGATTCCCAGTCAGGGCACATTCCTGGATTGTGGGCCAGGTCCCCAGGAGGGAGTGCGTGAGAGGCAACCACACACTGATATTTCTCTTTCTCCCTCCCTTCTCCTCTGTCTAAAAATACATAAATAAATAATCTTAAAAAAAAAGGATGTCCTGGACGGCCAAACTCCCTACTTGGGATCCTTTGTGTAGGATGCTCAGAATTGCCCTAGTGGACTGCTACAGTGCTGCAGCACTGTATGGACTATTTAGGCTGAATATGATGACTGTCATTACTCTACAGCACATCACCCAATTTGCCATATCTGAACTAACTACCTTTGTTCTGTACCGGCTACACTCGGGACCTTAGGAAGCTCCCTTTTGAGTCCAGGGTAAACTTGGGGTTTATAGAGTTTGAAGCCTAGATCACACCCAAACTTTGTTGTTGCCCAGGGAACAACTTTCTGACCCTGACCATTATCAGACTACTGTCCAGGAAGGGAAGTCCTGCCCCAGCAAGCCAGTGGAGTCTAGAACAGCCAATCTTTAATTACTACATTACCCAAACCTAGTATTTGCCAGGTAGAACTACCTGCTACCTTAGGGGCAGACTTGCCAGCACCGGACTACATTTTATGGAGTATTTTAAGTTTGCTATAGAATATTGTAGACTCAGTCATATCTTCCTCAAAGATAGCATCTTGGTTTTAAGTTAATATTTCTGATCTTAAACCTGAATGACTCTTAAAGATATCACTATGTTTCTTCAAGATGATGGGAAATCACTTGGAAAGATCTTCATGGGATACATGGGGCCTTACATTTAGAAATACTTATTTGTGTTAACATGACTGACATATGCAAGATGTGATATATGTGGGTGAAAAACAAGCAACAGGTATAAATTTAATTGTGTCACTAATTTGTCAATAAATATATTAGTCATTCTCTGCATTAGGAAGTGATACGAACATGTGAATTTCATGTTATCCTGAAATTATATCTGTTACATATATGTAATGTGTTAATTGCATATATGTTAATACCTATGTGTTTGGGTGTATGCATATGTCTATATACATGTGTATGTACATATAGATGTAATGTGGTTTTTAGAAGTATGAACAGATAAACATAGGTGAGCAGCTATGAATTATGTGGCTCTAAATCTACTTTTATAGTAAATCACCTGAGGTATTCTTTAGCAGTAAACATAGTTTTTCACATAATTTTATTATATCTTTTAAAGATAGCATTAGTATGAATTAAACGGATCCACAGGCAAAATGTTGTGGTTTTTTTTCTGGGAGTATTTTGACATCTTTGTTTATGAAACTCGGCAGATATTAAGTTAGTATTTTCATTTGAATAAACCCACTTAGTATGTATGTACAACTTAAAATATAATCTCAACATATAGCACTTCGCTACTCCATTACCATCCTTATAACTTAACACCACATCGAATGCTACAGTATTTCATAAATTTATTTCTTAAATACAAGCATGACTCTTGGACTTGATCATGGTTTCCATGCTCACTTTTAGCTACATTCAGGATTTTCAGTTACTCATTATTTCCCTCTATCAGTCTTTAGTGGCAATAACACTTGGTGTTCAGATAGCACCATTTATAATAATCCAGAGTAATGGGCAGACATGGTTCATGCACCCTCCCCTTGTCTGTGAGAAAGCAGCTCACAGAGTCTGCATACGGTGACCCTGAGACCCTCTGCAGTGACAGAGCCAAGGCAATGGCAGGACAGAAACTGAGTCAAGCTGGCATGTCCCAAGGTAAGGAGATTGTACACAAAACCTGGGTTTAACACAAGTCAGGAGCCTAATGGAGTACCCAGCTTGGAAGCCCCTGCTACACTCTCTTTGACCAGCCGGGCCCTTAAACACCGAAGTGTGATGACTATTCATCTCTGACGAGGACAGAGATGCCATGGTGAAGCACCATATGCTCACTCCTGACTAGATTCAGCATGAGCCAAGATGAGGGTCCTAAGAAGAGGAAACTGTGGAACCAATAGGCATTTCATTATTCATGTGGCATTTAATACTTGTCACCATCCCATGTTCCTGTCTGTCTGATAACAGGACTGCTTTTGATATTTGCTCAGCAGCCCTTGTCTCCTCAGTAGGTAGGAAAGCAGCATGCATTCCCCAACCACCCGCCAAACAGCATCTAACGATCATCTTTTCTCAACAAGCTAAAACAACAATAGTTTAAATTACTTTGAAACTTTAATTTCAGTTACTTTTCCACTCAGCATTTGAAAGTTTGGATTCTCTCCTTTTTTGTATAAAGGCTGTCAAGGTGGTTAAACTAAATTGTGTGTCTTTTTCTATGTACATATCTACACCCAAGTCTCTTCTTTATTAATAAAAGGTGTCTTGATCGCAGTCCCAAAGCAACTCTGCACTGGATTCCAGGTTGTAAAACTCAGAGAAGAAACAGTTTCGAAGGGGGACAGGAAGCAACCACAATAAAAAAGATGTAGCTTGATATTCATTTCTTCTAAGTCCAACTCAGAAACAATAATTAAGAGGAAGAAAAGAAGAGCACCTAGCTTTCACCCTGCTCTCTTTACCGAACACACTAGCCCCAGACGCTCTGCGGTCTTAAAGTGCAATTACTATTGTGAAGGCACCCAAGCCAGGGATCCGACTGGATAGAGTTCAAAGCAGAAACTTCAAACAATGCTGCTCCTGACTCAGGCTGAGAAGGAGGGGTGAGGTGGAGGAGAAAGGGCCTGACAGTTCTCCAGCACTCAAGTGCAATGGAAGAAGTGTCCTCTCTTTTCATAAGGAAAAAAACTTAAATTGTAAGGAAACCTGGATGGAAAAATATAACTTTAAAAAAATTTCTATCTGGGGACATTCCAGTGTAGCAGAGTCAAAAGGCAGGTGAACGCAGTACAGAACCAGGGACAAGCACTCCTCCTAGGTGCCCAGCTCCCATACTGTTGAGCCCTGTGGTCCTCAGGGAAGTCCTCGGGCCGGGGCACAGAGGAAGCACACTGGACTAAGGGCATCTGGTAGGATGTAGCTCTCTTCTCAGGCCTGTCTGGACTGGACCCGTCACTGGGCCTCTGGCCATTGAACAACAGATAGTGGCCGCGAGTGTCCTGTTCCATTTTGAAGATCTCATATTCCGTGTGAGGTAGTTTGATTCCCAGTGCCACACAGCCATTGGTATGGGTCACATCCTGCTGGATGCCCACCTGCCAGGAGCCCTCGGCCCCA
Source organism: Anoura caudifer (assembly GCA_004027475.1). Classification (NCBI taxonomy): domain Eukaryota; kingdom Metazoa; phylum Chordata; class Mammalia; order Chiroptera; family Phyllostomidae; genus Anoura; species Anoura caudifer. The sequence continues at coordinate 47,242 of PVKU01005871.1, read as the reverse complement.
CATTCATTCCCATTGAAGACATTGAGGAGTGAGGCTGTGGCCGCATCCATGGGGGTGACCTTCATGTGATTCACTGCAAAGAAGAGAAGACAGTTCTGTGACTCTAAGGGAGTGAGCGAGCAGTGCAGAATGTCCACGAGCACCTACTGGTAGCACTCCATCTCCACAGTGCCTTGTGATCTAAAACCAACCCTGATGCACATCCATCCAACTGCAGCCTGAGTGGAAAAGCATTCTCAGGTAGAAAGGTCAGCGCTGCTCCTCTGAATGACAATCACTCCAGACTTGTATGATCAAAAAACCTACTACCTTTAGCATATGAATGCTGAGCCCACGTTGCAGCTGATCGCAATTGTCTTTGGTGACACTGACTCTTCAGGATTGACAAAATATTCAATAAAACTGAAATTCTGGTTTTTATGAAACAATTTTAAGGTTTTTAAATAGATATGGCATCAAACACCTATACTAGCTAGAAGTCTAGCAAATTAATACTGGCCCATAAATCAGGCAACTAAAATAAGTTAGGCTGCAAGCAAAAAATGTGAGTAACTATATTAAATACAAACCCCAGCATTTATAGAGGATATCTTCTGAAGGCCCTCCCAGGAGACTGCATTCCATACAAGGTAGGTTTGGGGTGAAATCAGACAAATATGGCCATTATCTCAGCTACAACTATCAAAGGTCCATTCTTGGAGCAACTCTTCCTTTCCTAAGAAGAAGGTTAAGATGCCCAAGGACTTATCTGGGTTATCAGCAATACTTTATACTAAATAGACTGAACCATGAATTGCTATCCTGAAAGCAGTCAAACCGTGTTAATACTGTCCCTCTTTGCCTTGCAGGGCTGATATCATCTTACAAAGATGTACAAGCTTAAAATAAATCTAGATAGAGGTCAGAAGACCTCCCTTCCTGATAATCTCATTCCTTACTTTCCTCCCTCATGCATCCTAAACCTTCCACTTTCGAGAAGCATGTGACAAGTTTCCTGGGTAGGACAAACCCAGCAGTGGAAATGACAGCTCTGAGTCCCCAATGTGTAACTAACACCTGCTCTTTATTGCCCACTAAAGAAAGCACAATGCCTGCAGTGTGAATTATCACAGAAGTAGCTCAGAATATGCCATGACCTGCACATAAGAAAAAAACATGCAGACTTGAGATTTCATACTCATGAGGCACATAGTCATGGGCCACATCTGACACCACACACAGTGGTGTGGGCTTCCCGGCACCACAGCCTGCAGTTTGACCCTGGCTGGCAGAGAGGAGCTCAGAAGCTGTTGTAAATGACCTTGGGGCAGAAAGTGTTCCCTACTATCTTCTCTGACACCTCTAGCAGAAAAGAGTCCCTTCCCTTGGGTTCTGCCTCAACAAAACTCACAAAACTGCTCATTCTCCCTCACTCATTGGGCTGTTATGTTGGGGTTTGAGGGAGGAGACCTACCTTTGAACACAAACTCGGTTCCTCCCATGACCCTGGAGGAGTGCACGCCCCGGCTGTAACGGCCCTTGGCATAGATGGTAAAGGTGGGGTGCTTGCAGACAGGGTCGGAGTAGTGGTAGTAATGCCCTTCCCAGGTGTTATTGTTGTCATGGAAGATGAAGTGGCGTGTGAGGAAGAGGACTTCTGGCCGCACCTCACAGCGCTGGCTCACCCATTCGCCATGCAGGCCAACGGTCAGGTCAGCCTTGGGAGGCAGGAGGGGAGGGTGATGCTCATCTGACCGGTGGATGATTCGACAGGCTATGCAGGCATGGTCGTGGTTCTGCAGTCACAAGACAAACACAAGGAGAGACCTTGCTTCGTGAGAGAGCAGTGTGCGTGTGCTGTGCAAATGGGGATCACCACAGTGTGGGTGGCGAGGCACCTGAGCACTGTCACCTGTGACCTGGATACCCAAGAAGCACCTGCAGCCTTACTCCACCACACAGATGGGGGGGGGGTGTGCATGTGTGTACACATGTGTGTGCTCTCAAGTACATGTGTCTGGCTAACATTAGATACTTTAAATATTTCATAAAGAGATATAGACTCTCTTTAGAATCGTATTACATTTTCAAACCACGTGTGCTAGACACTTTCAATAAAAGGACTGGCATCGCCTCATACCCATTTGGATGGCTACTATTAAAAAAGAAACAGAAAATAACAGTGTTAAAAGGATGTGGAAAAATTGGAACTCTTGTGCAAACACTGCTGGTGGGAATATAAAATGTTGCAGCTGCTATGAAAAAGAATTACTACATAATCCAGTAATTACACTTTTGATTTATAAGCAACAGAGTTGAACCCAGGGTCTCAAAGAGATGTTTTTTCATAGCTAATATCCACATGGAAGCAACCCAATGTACATTGACAGGTGAATAAACAAAATATGGTATACTCACACAGTGAAATACTTTCCAATCTTAAAAAGAAAATTCTGATACATGCTACAACATGGATGAACCTTGAGGCTGTTGTACTAGGTGAAATAAACCAGAAACAAAAGGACAAATACTGTGTGATTCCACGTACGTGAGGGGCCTAGAGTTATCAAGTTCATAGGGATAAGAAGTAGAATGGTGGCTGCCAGCGGAAAGGGGAGTGAGTGCTTAATGAGCACAGAGGTTCAGCTGGACATAGATGAACAGTTCTGTGGATGGATGATGGTTGCATAATAATATGAATGTACTTAATACCACTAAACTGCCCACTTAAAAATGGTTAAGATGCTAAATTTTATGTTATGGGTATTTTACCACAATTAGGTTGTTTTCATTAAAAACAACTAGGAGACACAAACATTTTTTTTTAAAAAAGGACACATCCAATTGCTGTGGATAAGAAAGGAAGCTGTCTAGTAAAGGGCGTGAAGGAGGGGGCCCAAAGGCAGGCAAGAGCAGAGCCTCAGAAGTTGGCAGGCACACCTGCCATCCATTTGTGTCTGTAGGCCTCGGGGTTTGGGAGGTTTATAGGCTCTTGCTGTGCTTCCTGCTTTATAGCTTTAAGCCATTTAATAAATGCAAGATAGCTGCAGCTCTTTCAGGAGCTCCCCTCTTGCTGAGTCTGCCTTATAACAGTAACACAGACCCTGGAACAGGGCTTTTTAGGTCTGTGGCTAGAAACTGATTAGTAGGGTGGTCAGACACTGTCAGCCATGTAAATGCTGGTGGCCCAAGGGCTCAGAGATTACACAAAAAGCTGAAGTCTAGAGAACAGGAGAGCTGGGTTCATGACCATACCTGCCATTGTCCAGCTGTTTGACCAAAGCCACAGATGCCAGGGCCTGCCTCGCCTGGACCTGGGGACCACCTATCTCTCTGCTATAATCCCACCCACACAAGGGGCTGTAAAGTCAGCTAGCCTAACTGGCACTGGCTATGCTAGAAACGCAACTCAAATCTGATCAATGCTATGGTAGGGGGTGACAGTTGAGGTTCAGCATTCAGGTGGATGGCTCACAGACCCCAGCCCTTGTGCTCCCCTGTCCAGGGGCCCATGCGGTACAGCAGCTTGCTGACAGGTGGGTGTTCTGGGCATGCAGGCAGGCATGCATGCATGCAGGCAGGCACATGATTAGTTTCTAAAAGTCAGAGTTTCAAACCTCAAAGCCCTTTTCATCTCCAGCACTGAATCAACAATGTAAGGCTGCTGTGCCTGTTGTTCAACTAAGCAGTCGACCATCTCAGAGTGGGAAAGCAGCGGAGGAGAGGGCCTCCCCGCTGCCTGCCAGCCCTCTACATCCTCTTTCACAGAGAGCTCAACACTTGCTCACTTGTTGCTGCATTCATTATTAGATGAGCTTAGATTTGTACTTCATGAGACAGAAGGGTTCCTTTACTAACACTGTTTGCAGCTTGTAGATGATGAGATCAAATGGGTGACCGCAGTGTGAGATGAAGGCTATCCAGCGAGAACAGATGGGACCCGCTGTCCTGGGTCCCAACATATTTCTGGGTTTTGTGCTTTCCTACAAAGGGCTCTGGGGTCCCAACATATTTCTGGGTTTTGTGCTTTCCTACAAAGGGCTCAGGAGAAGCTGCTCAGTAGCCTGTGGTCAAAAGCAAGCTGTCTAAAGCCACGTAAGGAAACAGAGAGCAAACATCTGCATAACAGCCGTGCTTAACTGCCTGGAAAGACAGCTTCAGCCAGGCCCCGAGCCCAGGCTTTCAGCAGTGACTGTTGCTTGGCAGCTGGTGACCTGGGGCAAGTTATTTATCTCTTCATGTTTCAATGTCGTCATATATAAAATGGGGATTGTTATACTTACTTGCATAACTGCTGCAAGAAATGAGTGATAGATTAAGGTGGTTCCCACTCAGTGAATCAAAAACCACTGTAAGGAGGAAGACTAAATAAATGGCATTTCTACACTACATGTGCCACTAACTTTCAAATGCACATTAGGCTGAGTAAGATACACATTTAGTTAAAAGAAAGCATCACCAAATTCAGTAATTTTACCATCAAGTATTTTCTTAGTAAACTACCAGGAGGCACAAGTTTTTTTTGTCCCTGGAATGGAACTCTGATAACTCTAAATCTGAGATGGGAATTTAATATGATTGATGTGTACAATCTTAGCTCCTGCACCCAGGAAGCAGCCCCTTAACTATTAGTAAACACTGTCATGATCAGCACCTTTATCAAACTGTCCCTGCTGCCCCTGCTCCCAATCCGTGTTCCACATGGTCTGAGTAAAACCAGCCCAGTGCTCGGAATCTCATGGACAGCAGGGAGGGGTTCTGGTGTTGATGCCTGTTAACAAGGACAATGCGCTCTGTAGGTGACGGCTTTGGAAAGAGAGGACCCTCTAGGAGCACAGGCCAGGCAGGTTTCAAATCACCCATGAGAGGTCCACGCTACTCCACCTGGAGCTCCCAGCTGGCAACCTGCTTACTGCTCTGCCACCTGCCCACTGAGCACATCCTAAATAGCCCAAGTGAACTGCCTGTTTACTTAAACACCAACCAGCCTCCATCTGTCCTTCCTCCCATTTCCCACAACTTGCTTTGCATTCTGTAATTTGGGAATTTTAAAAACATCAACTGTGACCACTTCATTTCTGGCCATTCTAAGAAGGCATAAGTCTCAATCCCTGAAAAGAATGTCTATTTCTTCCAATATCAACATCAATTCAGAAACTGCTCAGGAGCTTCTTAGATCAGAAAAGGAACAGGCTCGGTGGGGGAGGTGGGCATAGCTGTCAAGCTCAGGTTGTTCTAGAAAGGTGCTGCCCCCAGCATGGGAGCATCTGGGGTTCACATGGTACCTTTAAGTAAAATGGGCCAGGACTCTTGAGCTCTGAGATGAGGACCTGGCTGAACTGTGATCAATTCAGTGAATGATGATCTGGAGCTAAAGCATTTCTGTTTCTTAGCAGAGAAAAGCAGATCAAGTAGTTTTGGGGAAACTTGCCATCCATTAGTTGGGTCTGTGAGAATTTAGGGAGGGAGTGGGGGCCCTTAGCTATTGGTCCTGCCAAATTCCTAAACTAGTTACATTTTTGGTTATTGTGGTAAAATAAACAATGTAAAACTTACCATCTTAACCATCTCATGTGTATGGTTCAGCGGTACTGACTGCACTCACACTGTTGTGCAACCACCACCTCCAGAACTTTTTCATCTTCCCAAACCGAGACTTAGTATCCAGGGAACAGTAACTACCCTTCCCTCCTCCCAACCCAGCCCAACCACCACATTCCACTCTCTGTCCCTGTGACTTTGACTATTCTACGTATCTCATATAAGTGGGATCATACAGTATTTGTCCTTTCTGTGACTGGCTTATTTCAGTGAGCAAGTTGTCCTCAACGTTCATCCTTGTTGCTGCATGTGTCAGAACTGCCTTCCTTTTTAAGCTAAATTAGTGTTCCATTGCATGGGTAGACCACATTTTGTTTATTCATTCATCTGTCAATGGACACTTGGGTTGCTCTTACTTTTTGTCTCTTGTAAATAATAATACTATGAGCATGGATATACAATCCATTCCAAATCCTGCTTTCAGTTCTCTTGGGTCTATACCCAGCAGTGGTACTGCTGGGTCATATGGTACTTCGGTGTTCAGCTTTCTCAGAAACCGCCATGCTGTTTTCCACAGCAGCTGCACCATTTTACATTTCCACCAGCAACGTGCCAGGATTTTAATTTCTCTACTTTCTGATCAAAAATTGTTATTCTTTTCTCTATTAGCCATTCTAGTGCATCTAGTGGGTCTAAGGAGGTATCACTTGATTTACATTTCCCTAATAATTAGTGATGCTGAACATCTTTTAATGTGCTTATGGACTATTTGTGTATCTTCTTTGCAGAAATGTCTGTTCAAGTCCCTTGGTCAGTTTTTAACAGGATTTTCTTTTTTTTAGTTGACCAGTTACTTTTTAAAATAACTCTTTAGCTGGCATGAAGAAACCAAAGACATCATAAATGAGGGTGCACTTTTGGCCCCTCTGTAGACACCGTCAACAAGGGGGCAGCTGAGCTATGGTGGGATAAGGGGAGCACTGCTCTGTTTTGTAGACAGATTAAAAAAATTAATTTGTGCTCTTAATTCCTTGGATTGAATAAAAACCAAAATACCTGTAGGAACAGCTAAGGGAAGCAGAAGTTAAAGCCTATATATTGAAGTGGCTCTAGTGTTTCCCTTTTCCAAGATGCTGTTCTTAAGTAGCAGCCTTTCAAGATTAATAAAAGGAAAGAGTTTCTCAACATGAAGAGTAATTTGTACTATGAAATATCACCTGCTTTATGAATTTACCCTTTTTTTTGGACCATGTTCTAACAAATGATTCTCATCTGAGAAGGTGTCGTCTCCCAGGCTTTCAATTGGGTTTCTACATCACTCCCTTCCCCTGAAGTTCAGAAAGGGTCTATTTTAAAGTCAGAGTTTCTATACACAAAAACTGAAGATTAAAGCAGGACATGTTTCCTTGTTGCTATTCTTGACACCAACTGTAAAAAGCTTTAATTCCAAAGGGGGAGGGAAAAGAAAAGAGCTTTACACAATTTATATCTTGAAAAATAAGATAATTCTAAAAATGAAGTAATCAACCTTAAATTTTGTAAGTGAGCAATGTTCTAGGCAAAGAGTAAGGTTTTGCCCACTCTCCTTTCTGATTCCTGTCCAGAGCCATGGTAATACATTAGATAACCACAGCTTGCATGGATAGGGCATTTGATTCTGAGGAAGTTCAAGTGTACTGCCTCCCAAAGAGACCACAGGTACACTTTACAGATGAGTTCACCAAGGCACAGAGAGAGAATAACGTGGCTCAGGCAACTTTATAAACCAAAAGTAGAAACTGGAATATAATTTGGTCTTGGGGCTTGCTGAGAACTACTTCCTGGTCCCCGGCTGCCTCTGAGGCTGAGGTCCTGCAAAGAACATGTCTCCCCATGAAGGACTCTAGTCCCTGGAAAAGGTTTTCTCTGGCCAATGACTGATAGGGATTCTCCAGCTTTCTCCAGTTTCCTGCCAATATTTATTTCTGAAGAGTTAGTTCGTCATTTGCTGACAGTATCCACTTGTTTCCAGCATCTTTCCAGAATGGAAGAAATTACTTGATGTGATCTTATCATGAATAGATGAACTAGAGAAACAGGCTGAATAAAACATTTCTTAGGCTAAAATTTTGTTCGAGGAGGAGAAATGGAAATAGATGATGAGAAGTTCCTTTCATAGAGTTTGTTCCATGCAATAAAAAACACATTAATGTTTTTCAGGAAGAAGATTGCCATAGCCAATGATTGATGCTGACGACTTTTTACAACTACTATTCACCATGTCTTTGATTAAATTTCTACTGTAGGTATTACTACATTTATATCCTTTCCAGATTTTCTCCATTTCATGTTAAGTTCTTTAAGGCCAAGGCCAATGTGTCCTGTCTTACTTCCCATGACATCTAGGAGGGTGCAATGGGTATGGTAAAGGTTCTGAACTGACTGACTGATTTAAAATATCACTGGGTATTTTAAAATATGACTAGAGTAAGGCAGCATTTATCACAAATGATGATAGCTGACTGGCCTGATGATAGGGGCCTCTTGGGGTGCATTTCAGATCTTGGATCCTGAGAATTTATGATCTCAGGCTCATTTTGGCCATCTGAAGGCATCATGATGACTACACACTCTGAAAGAAGCAGGGTGACAAGCCATGGCCATACATGTTGGATCTGTCTGACTGTAGCTTAAGGGGCCACTGTTGGGAACAGGTAGTCTGTCCAGAAGAGCAACACTACATTTCCAGAAATGGGTTTTCTAAGAAGTTTAGAACTTAAGACATTAGCTCGCAAAGGCCTTTCTTGTTTTACGATATCAGAAAATCACACAAAAGATGATTTTGCCTCCACTGTGCCTATACATATACACTATGTATATACTCAACAGGTAAGATAAAAAGAACCACAATAAGCTGGTTCTTTAATAGAAAAGACTTTAAAATGGTTTCAGAAGAAAATTTTTTAGTTTTTACTTGTTTGTTTCTTCTTCTATTAAGTTGACTTAAATAGTTAAAGCAGACTTATCTGAATAATTACATTTGCTGTAAGTGCGGTGGACCCCCCAGTTTGACCTGTTTCTCCTTGCCCTCTCCCCAGAGTGTGCAGCCAGTGCTTCCACACACTAGGGACTTAATATCAACTCTCTGAATGGCTGACTTCTTGTTTGCTCAGGCTTTCCCTGTCCTTCAGCCTTCTTGCCTTTTAAGTCAAGGGTCCCCAAACCCAGGTACATGTCAGGATGCAAGCAAAGCTCACCTGAGCTTCGCCTCCTGTCTCCCCTACCCAACCCATTGTCCACAGGTGAGCTTTGCTAGCCCAACACCTCCCGTCCCCACCCCAAGATGGTCTATGGTGCCAAAAAACTTTGGGGACTGCTGTTTTAAGGGATAGAATGTTTACCACTGGCACTGCTCCTGACAACAAGTATTTCTTGGTCTGTTAATTACTTAAATTAAGCAACCTTGCATGCCTGTTGATCTGCTGAAATACTGTGGAGTCAAGACACATAAGAAACTGTTTCTGCAATAAAAGTATATGCCAGCATCTATGTAGTGCAACGATCATGTGACACTTCATACGTGGCTTGTGTGGACATAAAAAGTCCACATGACCTTTCAGCATCAAAAATCCCATCATTCAACCTCAATTTCCGATAATATGCAACATTTGCAACCTTGGAGTTAAAACACCCAGCCCCGGTGAGCAGGGTCACCATTTTCTTTAGAAATCAACCTTAACATTAGAGGGGCATCTGAAACCGTTTTAGGTCATGACTCCCTAAACCTCTCAGTCCTCTACCACCTCTTCCATCTCCCCTCACTGCGGCAAAGCCCTCTCCTCTCCCTGCACTGGCAGAAAGGGAAGGGACAGGATTTCTTCTACAAGCACCTGGCTCTTTCAGCGCTTACTCCTGTGACACCCACTCACCCTCCCACCTGGGAGCCATACCAAGCACACACCTAGGGAGAGACCCTTCTCTGCTGCAGATCTGCCTCCTGGAGTTGGGCTGACAAGTCCTCTGCTGTGGCCACCTTGTCCAAAGACCCTCTGATGTCATAGATATCAGAAAGTCTCAGAGTTAATCTATATTTTTCAAATACTCTGAAAAGATTTGGAAAGGCAACATTCCTCAGAAACAAATGCTTGACTCTACAGGTTTCTACAAAATTCAAGAAAGTGCACAAGGAACTCCTTCATTTACAGTGCCCAGCTACTCTTAAAAACATTTGGTACTTTTCTCCCTCTGATGTGCAGTCCCACTGCTATAATGTGCTGGGCAGAATATTTAAGGTAAGTAGCTTAGAGAAAGTTGTTCAGGTTTCTGACAAACCCTTTGATTTACAACCCTGTGGCTAAATCAGTGCAGGATTTTGGAGAAAGAACAATTCCATTTGCTAATGAGTCTGATACTGAGGCTTTGGCATTACCAATGACCCAAGCAATCATTTGCTTTTAATTACATTTTGATTCTACCACATGAAGAAATGCACCTCATTAACTCTTCAACTGCACAAGAATCTAGGTAGAGGGCAATGGCTGCCCAAATGTTAAACTCAATTCAGACAAAGCATCTTCTCTCATGGTTATTTTAGGTGGCCTTGATTTTTTTTTTTTTTAATGAAGAGTAGCCAATTTCATCCTGAGAGAATCCTCCCAGCACACCTGATTTTCTTCAAACATAATTTATGTGCCAAAGTACTCTGAACCTCACAGCAAAGCTGTACAAAACTTAGAAAAACAAGATGATTTAACGATTCTATTTTTACATGGTGTCCTGTTTCCAGAGGGGTTGAGACTAGTGGTTTCAAACTCAATTTAGCATTTAAACTAATTTTCAGCCAGGTCTCGATGGACCAGCAATTAGGGAAGGCAAGGAGTTCAAAGGGGTGGGGGCATGTGGTCTTTCCGGATGCACTCCCAGCCCCCCTCCTTCTTCCTGCAGACCCAGAGGGTAGGGAGCACCTGGGGCTTTGCTTCTGGTGTCTGGAAAGGCACCAAAGGCCAAGTCCATTTATTCCTTCTCAGAGCTGTCCTGGGGAAGGATTTAAAAACTTCCTGAAGACTCTGCTGCACACTACAGGCCAAGACCTACAATGCCAGGGACAACAAGAGAAGAACGAGCCTTTTCAGCTCCCAGAGCCAGGAGGACCTCGGGGCCTAGTCTTCGAAGGACCCCCCTTCCCCAGCTGTCAGCCCCAGCGGTGGAGAGCACATGCTGGGCCCTGGACGCCCACCTGCCTGCATCCTCCTCCTCCCAGGCCTGCCGCCATCCCCATCCATGGCCACAGCACTCTGAGACCTGGAGTCCTAACTTTGAAAGATGTGTTTTAATTTTGGTGGTGATTGTATTTAGGTAATTTAAGATCATGGCACAAATGTGAGAAGGTACAAAAGAGTACACAGTGACAAATTCTCTCTGACACCCGGTTACTCAGTCTCCCCGCTCAGAAGCAATCATTACCTATGTACCTCTGTAAGCGTATCTTCTTTTATGATTAGTCTTACACAATGGTATCATACTTTTCATGCTATTCTGTGCCTTCCTTTTTTTGTCTTAACAGTATATCTTGATAATATCTAAGACCCAAGGTTCCTTCTACCCTTAATATTTCTTGAATGAGGGAATCAGACCTAGGGTTTATCAGACTTTACTTCTTAAGAAACTGGGTAATTGTTCCCACAACTGCCTTATCAGAGGAGGGAGGAGAAAATGGGAGGACAGGTTTTCTAGCCAAGCACCATAAAACACTTGGATGGCCCGGTCAGCTGCCACTCTCATGCCTCTAGGAGCCGCACGGCCAGAACAGTTACTTACTCCAGGCCAGGGGAGAAGGGAGCTTCAGCAAGGGGCCCTTTCCAGAGGCAGACAGCATTCTGCACATGAACCCAATCAAATCTTCTAGTTTTACCATTTTATAGAAAAGAAAAATTAAGAGTCCCAAAGGTCAGGTAATACTACTATGCCCCAGAGCTGACAACAAGAGACTTGGGTTCCAGGATTGGCTACCATCTCCAAGTCCATATTCTCGCCAATTTATTGAGACAACGTTTTTAAAAAAAAAACAAACTCTGCAATAATTTTTGGTTTATAAAAATTCTAAGAAGGTCGGCCTTACAACTTTCATCCTTAATTCTCCACGCCAGTGTTAGTAACTCACTTTCAGGACATGTTTCTTCCCCGAGCCACAACTGTATGCCTTTCCTCTCCCCCAAACCAGGCTCTATTTAGTGAGGGATGCTGACCAAGAGAACTCTCTCCTTCAGACCCAGGGGAGGGAGGGAGAGAGCATCATCTGCAGCTACAAGTCTTAGGAATATTGATTTTATCTTTTAGACTTTCTGATGAGCCATGCCATCAGAAGTACCACAGCAAATTTAAGGGAGAGGAGACAGGAATGAGAGAAAACAAAATGGTCATATTAATACTTTTTTTTTTTTGAGTCCTAGAAAACACTTGAGATCAAAGAGCCTACATAGGGCATCTGCAGGTAAGGAAACAGAACCTGAACCAGAGTGTTTACAAATGACCAGCTCAAGGTCAGGTAACAGAGCTGGAAAGAGGGCTCCCAACTCCAGCCCAGGCAATTCTGGGGCTGCACTGTGCCTCCTCCTTGAGCAACGCAGCCTCCTTTCTCATTCCTCTTTCCTCAGCCCCTTCTCTCACTGCCCCTGAGTTTTGGCTGTCTTGCTGCTCATTAGTGCCTCCCCTACAGGGTAAGTAGGGATGAAAGGGACTCTGCTGGCTTAGCCAATCTTCACAAAGGTTCAGGGTGAGACAGGGGCTAGTGTTCCTGGCTCACATGAGTTTTCTGAATTATCTGTGGACCACTTTTACTTATGACATGCTTACCTCCCATCACCAGAGATAATTTAAAAGTTAGCTGGCTGTACTCAGAGAAAGCCACATGTATGTATGAGAATCTCCTTTCCTCCGCTGCTATCACACACCAAAGATTTCCACAAAAGCATTATTTAGCTGCAACATTCAACATAGACTCTGGGTAATGCTACCAACTGTAAAGGTCCCATGATGGAATTGGAAGCTCATTACTCTTCTGTTTTCTCAAAAACCAGGCACTCACCCAGGTGCCACCCTGTGGAAGATTCTCTCTCTTGATGCCTTTGCATCACTGTGTGGAACGGTCACAGCTTAACCCCATCCACCACCTCCCACCCTCTGTCCCAAGAGGACATCTGGAAGAGGGCATGAACAAGGCTCTCTTGCACACTGCCCTAGCTCACCTTTTCCTTCTCAGTGCCTCTGGCACTCCTGAGGCACAACATAGTGGACCTGTCTCCCACTCTCCATTGGAAGTACCCTCCGTGGCATCTGAGCTACCTGAGTGTGGACAGCCCAAGGAGCTCTGGGCCTGAAGCCCTCGGCCCTCAGTCAGCCTCACCTTACGCAGGAGACCATCCCTGACCAGCTGCATCAAGAGGAAGCAGCCTCCACCAAGTGGGCTTCCACAGCAGATTTCCCACCATTATAATAAGGGTGACTTTCATTATATGAGCTCACAATAACACCACTAAAAAATAACACCGAGTGGTCTTTGGCAGGAGAAGTATTCTGTGATCACTCCACTAGTCATGAGTTCAAAGGACTAAGAAGAAAAAAGAGTTTAAAAAAAATGAATAACCTGACAAACAAAATCAAACAGGACCCCGCAATTAGAATTGCTGTTCTGGAGAAAACTGCCTGCCACCCTGGCCCACTGTGCACCTTCCCTGCATTGAGCTTCTCTAACTTCTGGAGTGGAAATGATCACGTTACCTGCTGACATGAATTCTGAGACCGTGGGAAGGAAATGCTTTGTGAATTCTAAATATAATTACTGGACTATCATTCAAGAAAAGAACATTGTGAGGTTTTAATTGTTTCCTGCCCCTCTCCGTCCTCTCTTCTGATTACAGTGACTTTACATTTAACTCAGTCAAGTGTGGGGTCCGGAGAAAGGTTTGAGTTCAAGTTCCACGGAAACTAATTAGGTGACCTTGGGCGGGAGGCTGACCCCTTGAACCTTAGCTGCCTCTTCTGTCTGTAAGGGTGGTGGTATCTGCCTCAGAGGGCTGTTGTGAAGTCTGAAATGTGGGTGGGAGATCCCCACGGGGTCTGCCCCACTCTGCAAACAGCACTGTCATGGCCCCCCTGGGACCGCCCTACTTCCTACAGGGCTGCCATCACTGCCATGCCTGTCTGTCTTTCCCACGTGTGGTTAGAACATCTCTGTATTTCCTTCATGCTTTCCTGTTAGAATCACAGACAAGGTTCCTAGAGTGTTAGAGTTGAAAGAAGCCTCAGGGATTTTCTAGGACAACCACCCGAGACCCTACCATACCACCAACCCCAAACCCCAACCGACCACCCTCATCAAATAAGAAAATCAAGGCCCCAAATCACAGAGCAAGCTGGTAGCTGACCTAGGACTCCTGACTCTGGCTACATGTTCCTCCCCTAGAAGTCCTCTGAGAATCCTCTCACCTCCCAGCAGTCCCTCCCTCATGACTCAGCTCTTCGCTGTCATGGGGTCCGTTTGACCCCATTGACACAACAGGCCTTTAGGTCCCTCATTTTACTTCACAAAGAGGAGGCTGCAGGGCCCCAAGGGCAGTCAGCTTCAGGATACCTTTGCATTCTGCAGGGGGGGCTGGTAACTGGACGGCCTGTAGAATGTCCTCTGAGAGGCATCAGTGTGGATGTCACCAAGGAAGAGCTCCTCCACCAGGCGGTCCAGGTGGTGCTGCAGGTACTGCTTCTCCACCCGGAGGAGCTGCAACTCATGCATTGCAAAGTTCATGGCCCTGGTGCACTCACAGCCATCTTCCTCCTGCAATAGGTCATAGGGCACGTCCGGCACCCAGGCACCTCCAGCAGGGATGAAGCCAGGGCATGTGTGGTTCACCAGCTGGCTGAGTCTCTCGGCAACCACCTCTGTGTGGCAGATGACCTGCACACTGTGCAGCTGGTAGTCAGCTTCTGTGCCCCCACGAATGATCCAGGAGGCCTGGCGCAGGCGGATCTTGCCCCGGATGATGAGTGTGTAGGTGGGGCTTGTACAGCGGTTGCCGCTATAATAGAACTGATAGGCCTTGAAGGTGTTATTGTGGTAGAATCTGTAAGACCTTGTGATGAACTCTGGGCCTGACCTCACTTCACAGCTGAAGAAGAAGTGGGGAAAAAAGATGTTTTTAAGCCCAAAGGCATGAGGAAGAGATTCATTCTAGTGTTAAGAAATTACAGTAATAATAATAATAATAATATGCTTACACTGTTCTATGTCCAGTATAGATACCAGCTCACTGAATCCTCACAATAACCTATGAGTGAGGTATGTCCATATTTTACAGATGGAGAAACAGAGGCACAAGAGATTAAGAAACATGGCCAAGGTCATATAACCAGCCAGCATCAGAGTCAGACAGTGAACCAAAGTGGTCCAGCCCTAACGCCTAATCACTCTACACCAGAAAGCCATTCATTTACTTCATGTACAAACCAGGAGAACAAAACCTGCCATTTACCATTCCACCCATAGACCTAACTTACAGAGAAATTCCCTCCTTCCTAGTAGGAAGAAGGAAAGAGTATATTTCTGACCTATAAAAGAAGTTCCCTTAAGCAAGTTTAGAAATGACTTGATTTCCTTACAACTTCTGTTTTATGGACCTTGTCTAGAGCAGGCAGACGCTGGATGTCCACCATCCTGAAATGGAATCTAGTCTTGTGGAGGCATCACTTAAAAGTCAGAAATTCACCCTCCCATCCAGTCAATTTTCCCTCTAGAAAAATAAAGAGGCAAATGGTAAAATTAAACTAATATAACAACAGTAAGAAGGGTTCCTTCTGTTTCACACTGTTGACAACAAAATGTTTTTTGCTGTAGCATTAGACAAATTCTAGATTCCTAGGCCAGAAATGCTTGGACTGGGTCAACAGAGCACAAATGGCTCAGGAGGCTTTAGCTTAGGCGCTCCTCACACTGTTCTGATTGTAATCGATTTGCAGACATGCAGCGCAGCCTTGCCCAGGCTGATGACAGAGGTCTCCTTCAATGTACTGGGCAAAGAATTTGTCTGTCTATACCTTTTGCTAGATCCTAGACTCAGTTACATGACTTTCATCTCCTTAATTTTGGCCTTATAAATCTGCTTAGGTCTATAATATATAGCATCACCCCACCCTAAAATAGGGCCCCTGGTATTCTCTTTTAGCATCTGTTGTTTTTTCCCCTCAGCATAGTACTTCTTTGTGTGCTTATTTGTAAAATTCCTGAAGACAGAGACCATGTTTGTTTTGTTCACTGTTATAAACACAAAATCTACAATAATGCTTAGCACACAGTTAATACTTGTATGCTCAATAAATATTTGTTAAATAAAATAATAAATTACTTAAAAGTACATCACATTAAGATTGTTAGTATAAGTATTTATGATGTATTTATTTTGAGAAATCTCATTTTTATGGAAAAGAAACCTCTGGGTCTTCATCATTTTATAAAATTCCTTTGTCTTCTTCTCCATGTTTATTTAATCCCTCCCCAAGGTACCCAGATGCTGCAAGGGAGAAGTGATCAGATCCCAGAGTTAGCCTTGTTAATTCTCAACAATTTAATGGGTAAGAGAAAAACTGCAGGTCTGCCTCTAGGTTATTTTTAAAAGCTCTAATGGAAGATAAGCCAGAGCTCAAACTGGGATAAATCTCAGCTCCACAGCCTGGAAAAGAATCCAAGAACTACAGCCAGCCTAGTAAGGTAGCTTGAGAACCTTTTAACTTACTCTTAGAACCCTGAAGCCATATATTAAATTACCAGAATATGGCTGGAATATTTAGATGATCAGAAAGTTGCAAATCATGTTTCAGGGTTAGGGAAACACAGACTCCTAATTTCACTTGCTAATGGTTTCTTTTTATACAGCAGTGGTCCCACAGAGTTCGGTAAACAAGGACCTATTCACTCACACCCTGTGGCTAACAGTGGTACAATATCATCTCTGCTTTAGCTAAGATTTCTACAGTACTTAACTCTGTTTCTTTACCAACCAGAATTTCAAAGTGTTGTTTGGGTCTTAGAATTTAGACAACACTTAAGTCATTGTATATTATAAGAAGTCTACATGCATCTGAGAAACCCTAAGAAGGGCCTTCCACAGAAGTGTGCTGCCCGGTCCCTCCTGATCCCCTCTTACCCAGTGGACACCCAGTGGCCCTCGATTGCTGGTGGCATCTGCACAGTGATCCTTGCACCATTGTGGAGATGTTTGAGCATGTGATGACACTGTGATTCCTTGAACGCTCTCCAGGCACTTTTCTCTAAGGACCTAGGATGTGATCTGCTATCTGGATGAAGGAGGGCCGAACCCTCTCCCAGCCCTGAAAAAGAACAGTGGAAGTCAGCAGAAATGTGGCTAATAGTACTGCAAGTGGGAAATGCACAAATACCCCCACCCCACCAGGCTTTATCACTGCCTCCACTTTCAGAAACACACAGTCCAAAGTGGGAAGTCTCCTGCGATATCATTTCCCTGGTGAGAGAACTGAGGTCCATGGTGATAAAAAAACAAGGACTTGTGTGAGGTCACTTGGCTAGTTCCTGGCAAAGACTGAGCTCCAATTCATGCATTTATGAAATAGCAAAAGGTCATCCAGCTAAATGAGGTGTGTTGAACAGACAAATGAATGTCACACAGAATGTCATGGAGAGAAATGGACATGTTCTAGAGCCACCAAAAAAGAGAGATGACTTAAGGGAGAAGTAAGAGAGGGGTTATCAGGAAGGGTGAAATGTGCAGTGACACATTCAGGTAAAGAACGGAAAGACTGAGAACAGCCTCAGTGAAAAGGGAATTTTGATGGAATGGAGAAAAGCCCAGAGAATAGCTCAAAAGACTCCCCACTGTTGATCTGCTCCCTCGTGTAGATCCCATCTGCTACACTAGGTCATGCATCTTCTGGTTTCTCAGTCTCCAAATGGATGCTTTCTCAGTGGGTGCAGGTCATATTCCTGCCCTGCACTGAGAGAAGGGCATGACATTTTCCCCAATTAACTTCTAAGTCTGGCCCCTTGTCACCCCTATAAAGTTGATGACTAAATATGCAATATACAGTTTAAAATTAAGATTACAAGAAGACTGCACATTATTTATTTTCCATGGATAAAGAAATACTAGTCCTGAGTTTTCTTCAGTATAAGTAGTTTATCCTGTAAATAGTAGTGAACTCTCACCGGCCTAGTGTCCAGAATAAAGCAATGAGAAAAACTGAAGTTATAATCTGAAAGGCCACTGTTTCCTTTGAGATTCACTTTTGAAGTAATTAACAAATCAATAGGTCTTTATTGTGGACCTACCATGTTTTCAGCATCCTGTTAGCAAAGAATACACTAGTCAGACCTATGCACGAAAATAAAGTTAAAATATATACAAAAATAGATAAAATGCACCTATTAAAATGCTACCTATGAGAAAGCAATTATATGTTTTTAAATCAGTGCCTGAATAATTTCATAAAGAAACCATGGTTTATCACAGATCTTTTGAAAATGAAAAGTTAGACCCAGAATACAGCGACTTACACCATCAACATGATGAAAATCTGCTGGAGAAACTCAGCAGATTTTCTGCAACAGGTTGATAATATGCAGACATTTGCCAAGATTCAGAGGGTTAACCAGAGCATTGACTTCTAAGTCTTTTGAAATTCTTATCAAAAGCACTGAGAAGACATCTCTGCAAGAAACGTGCTAGGGTCCTCCTGTAAGTAAAATGCTATTCTGGGAAAGAACAACAGCCTAGGACTGTTCTTGCAAATCTTAAATGAAGTGAAAGGCAATGAGGCAAAGACACTATGGGTATGATTCGACTAAATGATAATTGTAAAAAGAGACTGTAAAACAGCACGATGGTGTCATGTTCAAATTAAATGCAATCTCACCACCAAACTGTGTTTAGCTAAACCAGGTGACTCAGACCTGAACTAGAACGAAAGGCTGAAACTAAGAAATCTATGCCCAGTGGTATCAATATTAATGCTCGCAATTGTTAAGGAAGAACCTCCTACTCTATAGCCTCCTACTTCCACCCAAGGGAAGGCACTTCTGCTACAGTGATTTCCTGGGTGGTCTATCCATCATTCACCCTTCCCCAAGTGTAGTAGTGTATGTGATAGAGGAGGAACAAGAGTATTTGACTCATTTTTTTTCTTTCTCTGTTCAAAGCCAGCATGTTTTCAAAATACATGCATTCTGATCAGCTCCCTGCCACATAGTAAGGACCCTTCCCCATCAGTTGGTGGGCTATGGCACAGTGCCAGGTAGGAATCAAGAGATTAGCTATTAGCAATCCTACCATGGACATCTCTCTGTACTGTGTCTCTGATCAAGTATCTATCATGATTTCTAACATTTTAATCCCCATTTGCCTGACACCTGTGTTGATCTCTCAGTTTTTAACTAGTTTAGGGAGAAGAGTACTAGTCACTATATCTCTGCCAACCTCAATAGTTATAATTATCTTGATGACAGGAAGCATTTCCTGAATTCTCTGTTAGGCAATCAAGGAATAAAACATAGTACCACTTGCTATCTGGTGATTAATTACAATGTGGCTAACTTAAAATAGATTGTTTTTTAATTCAAGTCATGAGGCATTAAGAGTTGGGGAAGATTCTACTTTAAATATGAAATTAAGCATATCAACCTAGCTATGTTCTAAAAATTGATTTGTAAACCCTTTTACACCCTACAAATGTTTTCCTGTGGAGATAAAAAGCCTGGGGGATAGTGGATATGGGTGAAATCTCCAGAGCTGGGCCACTTGAGTTTGAAACTGGATCTGCCACTTAAAGGATTTCATCCAATCCAATACTTCAATGATTGTTAAGAAACATGGTTATTTTATTACTAGTGGTAAAAACACTTGCATTTAAATGATGACACAATGCCTTAACAATAATCTTGAGATAGCCATGAATCACACACAGCAGCCTCTGGTTGCTTTGACATTTCTCTTACCTATTCAAAAAGCTGTGGCAGTATCTTGCATTGCTTGCATTGCTGCACATGTAACAGGTAATCCTTCTGCTCTGCACATATCTCAGTAAAAAACACAAACTCACCCTTATCTTTTTGTGAGTATCTTTCTTTCTAAGCAATTGATTATGCCATGTGAGAAAAATACAGAATTGAAGTTCTTTCTCCAGTGACCAATATTTGCTTCACTAATGTCAAACAGCACTCTATTGATCTATCAATAGGCCTGTCTGATTTTCACAGTGGTTTCTCTTTTGTGCTCAGAGTGTAATTTATAAGAGTTATGGAGGGAAAAAAAAGCAAGCAACTTGGCTCAAATGTTTACTCTATTTTCAAAAGCAGCCTATTTGCAACTAACCTCAAGACACAGAGTACCAAGGATGCACATAAAGGAAGTGAGAGGATGACATCTGTGCATGATGTGATGAGCAGCTGTGTCCAGGTTCACACAGGCAAAGATAGCGTCATCCACTCAAAGCTGCTGTCTCCAGGCTAACAGGGACTGGAACCTTCATTGACCTTAAGGTGTACATCCATTGCAAAGATCTTAAAATATGAACAAAATATGTATCTTACCACTGATGAAACATGCTATTAGCACTGTGACCTTAAATTACTTAACCTTGCCAAGCTTCAGTCTCCTCATCTGTAAAGAAGGGATAACATCCCATCCCTTAGGGGTGGTATTAGGATTAGTCTCTTCAATACAAGCAAGACCTGGCACATAGTTCTCATTAAATGTTAGCTGTTATTTTAAATAATAATTAGTCTCTTAGACCACCCTCAAAAAGTCTTTTTTAGCTAATAGTGCAGTTTAAATGATGATCAAAGTCAACCAGAGCCAGGTTCATTCTGAGCTCTGGGAAAGACAGAGCACTCAGAGTAAAGATAGGGCCCTCAGGTAAACTTAACTGGTAACTCGGATGTAGAAGAGAGAGGGACCCAAAGTGCCAGTCTCTGGTTGTTGACAAGTTACACTTGGTTTAACAAATACCTATTCACTATTACTCCATGTATTTTAGAGGCCAGAAGTATAAAGGAGAATAAAGATAAGTTTTTCTGACCTTAGACTATTAAGGTCTCAATAGCCTAGATGTCAGAGAACAAGGGTAGAGATGATAAAGGAGGCTCTGGGAAGAAGTTTGGGAGTTCAAAGGCAGAGGAAGGAGGGTTGAGGTCAGGATGTGCATGGGTCATTCATAAGGCTCGAGTCACACAGGAAAGGAGCCTACAGTCATGCTTTTTAACCAGAGGTAGAAGAAATAAAATCCAAGAGTGACCAATCTGCAATCATTAAAAATCAGGCCAAAGAATAAATTACTCAGAGTTCCTAGAGTCAAATCTCCATTTTATTATTGAGCTTACTGGACAATGAGCAAAGCTCATGAACCTGGCAAGGCTATGAGCCCAGGAGAATGTCAGAGTGAGCAGTCAGATGGAGAAGAACTCTACAGTTAGCACAGTACTCAGTACCCAGTGATTTCGGGTTCCCACTCCAAGGTGATAATGTATTTTCAGAGTGAAAGAACAGGAAGTTGCTATTTTTCCCTTTTTATCTTTCCCCTTCAAAGTGCCCACCACCTTGATTACTCTTAGGGAACAAAATTAAATGGTCAGGTAAAAGCAGGAGTTGCTGTATGCAAAAGAAACTGTCTCTTAGGTCTGCAGTCAACTGACAGTGGTCTCCAATATTTACTTGGCTCATCTGGAGTGATGAATGTGGACAACCTTCTTCTGTGTGCTTCTTCTATTAAATGGCTGGGAATTAAAAAGTCATTGGGAGCACCAAGTTCAGCTGCAGGAGAGGCCAAGTGTAAAAGCTCTATCTTTATAACCCAAGACTTCCTTCTCAGGATCAGCCATAGAGACCAGACATGGACTTCTGGCCAAGCCAGGGACCCCTGAGTTCATGGCATCACCTGGAGTATGTTGAATACAATGTGGAACTGAAACTAGCAACTCACTCATTCATTCGGTCCGAATGGCTCAGAAGGGCCAGGCATTGGTCTAGGCATGGAAGCTAGAAACATGCTTCAAGGAAGTCTCAGTTGTGTGAGAAACCAGGCCTCAGATAGGCTTGGAGAGGGACACATAGGGACGAAAGCAGGCTCTAAATTCTCCTTGTTGGGGTTCATAGAGAGGGAGCTAGCCCTTGAAGACTGAATGGAAGTGACCTAGGCAGAGTATACAGTACAAACACAAGGAGGCAGGCAGGAGAGATCTGTGTAGGAGGAACTGGAGATGACTGGGTGGCAGGGGACGGGTAGATCACCAGATGACCGAGGACAGAGGAGCAGCAAAAGAGTGGCAGAGCCCTGGTGAAGAATGCCATAAATGTCATACTGAGTGTAAATTTAACTGGAAAGGTGAAGAGGAACTGCCAAAAGATTTTAAGCAGTATAATGGCATGATAAGAACTACATTTGGAAAGCTAGATTTTCCCTTTTCTGGAGGGATGGGAAGCAGATCAGAAGGAGAAAGTTGAATTATGAAATTTCTACAATGGTTCAGTGTACCATTTTGCCTGAATAAGTAAGAAAAGATAAAAGAAGGGAACTGCTTTCAACAAACAGAAGCAAATCTTTTTCATCGTCTTAGAATAGTACTGACCATCTTCTGCATGTTGTCGGGAGAGGTATTATAAGATGTTATATTAAAAGAAAAGCAAGACAGGAAGAAGGGAAAGGGAGAAGGAAGGAAGGAGGAAAGTGGAAACCTCTATTAATTTATCACTGCATCTGAAGAGAAATTTTTGTAAAATATTTATATGTCCTATTTTAATATCTCTTAAATTGTGTAATCTAGCATCATGGTACTTAGCAATGCATTACATCAATATGGCAACTAACTACAATAATAGTTCCTGTCTGAATGTACCTATCATTGTAATAATAAATGTGCTTATTATATACAATAACTTTTTAAACCTCTACTTAATTGGATTTTTTGCATTATTGGAAGTGTTGACTAATTACAATATTTGGTTGTTGAAAATCCTACCATTGTATGTCTTGATGGTCTTTCTCAAATGATTTTGGTACTTAACATGACTCAAGGTCCTCATTAGGAACATCACTGCCCCAAAGATGGTACTTTGGATACAGAGGTACTGGAATGTACAGGTACAGCCATGAGAGGTTTTCTGTTTAAGCCATGAGAGGTTTTTTCCTCTTATTTTTTTTATATGACAAGAGCGACAAAGTATGTATGTATGAGTGCACACACAAATAACATCGACATTTTGGTTAACTGAGGATTCCAGATGTTTTGGTTAATTGAGAGGACTAATTAATTGGGTTCCCATTCATTAAGAATTTGCTGTAAATGAATCCAAGGAAAACAGCATCTTAAGGATGAAACAACAACTATACAGTAAGAAAGCAGCTGTGAGTTTCCAGTCTTCAAGGTAGCCTTAGGTTAAGTAATCTAATATGTGCCTCTTTTTCCTGTACAAAGTAAAAATTATAATAATTGTAATAACTAAAGTTTGTACAACACCTGACAATCCACTTTACTCATTTATCAAATGGTAGTTACGATACAGGTATAAAAAGAGTAAGTGGAGAACTATACTTTAATGTAAAGTGTTACTTAAAAAGCCAGTTCACAAACCCAGCTAAACTAGAAGCTCTCCATAGCACTGTTCCCAGCCCTGTGGAATGCTGCATAAGGAGATTATCAAAATAATTTCAGTATAAAATGGTCTCCAACATCAGGGGTCCATGGCCTGGGCCCAGATAAATTATTATGACAAGTAATATGCTAAGTAAGTGTGGGAAGGGAAAAAAAGTAGATTCTGGTAGGAAATTGTTCACATGTTGAAAACAAATCAATTGGTGAAGACTTTAGGTTACAATTTATAGATTACTACTTCTAGAAAACTGGAGCATGTGTGTGCCTGCATGAGCACGTGTGTGAGTGTGTATTTATGCATGTGTGTATATGTATGAATGATTTACTCCAAAGCAATAAATTACTCCACAAGAGTAATCCTAAAGACTGAAGAATGATCTTAATTACTATCTTCATTGCAATAATCTACTCTTCAGAGAGTGAAAACTCCCAATGCTATCAGATAAAAAGCCAGATTTCCCAAATAAAGGTAGCATGTAGGGTTGACCATTTATGCAGAGATTTACATCCTAAATACAAAGCCTATGTGACCAGGCAACTGTTTCACTGATTTGGCCAGATCATGCATTCAGAAGGCAGTCCTTAGCACAATTTTCAAAAGGGACAAACGTAGTACTTCTATCATGGTTATCAATAGCAAAGCTTATTCCTAAACTCGTGGTACCCTCAAAAAGCAACCCAGTGCATTGATGGGACCAAAGAGAAAGATAAAAGGTGTGGGAGAGGAAAGTGGTACAGTGATTGCTTGCTATTTATAAGTTAATATTCATTCATTCAACAGTTGAGAGCCTACTATGGGCGAGGTTATCATTTAGGCATGGACCATTGTTTTTACATGTGATAGGAAAAGTGAAAGGACAGTATACTCCATGTCTACATCCTCAATTTTTCTAGATATATTCCGCAGTTTTTCACCTGCCTATCTAAATTAACAACCAAAAGTTCCAAACCAGGTTATACATAATAAAATGTAAAATTAGTTGGGAAGGAAACAATTTTCAAGCACACTTTGAAAACTAATCTTTGATTATGTTAGTATGTATATATGTACTTTAATGCTTATAAAAAGCAACTAAAAAGGATAAATAACTATAGTGTCAAAATATTAACAATGGTTATCTCTGGATAGAAAGTTTTAAATGATTCTTTTCTAGCTTATTTTGCACGTTTCTGTACTTTATGTAATGTGACATGCAGTCCTTGATAATCAGAGAAAATATTCTCAAGTTAGAACTGGTGTGATACTTACAAACTTGAAGCAGATAAAATGAGACTGATTAAATTAAATGCAGGTAATTACTTAGCTATGAAATTGCCCTGCCCAATTAAATAAGCAGTTATTACTGTAAATGTGTGCTTTGAAGTGGATAGACTCCGGCACAGCTTTTCATGTTTTGGAATAAAAGCACATATGTATTGCAGACATACTGGGTTTTACTACAGTATGGGTACCTGTGCTCACCAAGCTCTTGTTTTCATTTCCATTATTTTTTTAGATGAAAGCAAAGAAAGCTGCTTTTGCCAATCTTTAAAACTTCATGTCTAGAAGTGTTTTCTTTTTATGAGAAATATAATGAAGTCAAGATTTCAAATTCCTGGCCCCATTTGATTTTAGTCAAACACAAAGTAATTTTTTATGTCTTTTTCTTCTAATGCCATGGTCCCCAGGCTAGACACTGGGGTTGAATCACCGATTGCTAGATTTGCATGTTGGGTTTGTAACTGATTGCTGCTGCTACACCCATGCTCTCCAGCACAGCTGTATGCATGTGCAGTGTGTGCATATTGTGTGGTGTGTTTGTGCATGTGTGTAGTGTGTGTGGTGTGCTGGGTCTCCCAGCAGGGGAAATGCTGCAGTCAACCACAAGGCGACATCCTGCCAGCTCTGGGGCTCTGCAATAAGCTTTTCTTCCTCAGCCCTAGATATTCCTCAGGAAAGGGAATATCTTGTCTCTAGCAAGCAGTAACACTTGGCACATAGTAGGCTCTCATAAATGTACTTGTTGAATAAATGGGCAGCTGAAAGAATGACTCTGGAAAGCCTTTATAGAACAGAACATAGAATACTGTTAATCATTTTGGGGTGACACTATATCCTTTTTCTAACCTAGATACCTTTCATGTGACCTTCCAGAATAATTTTACTCCTCAACTTAAGAGGATAAACAACGTATAGATATAAAATCTTGACACAGTGAGAAATCACGCTTGGATGATGACAGCAGGTTTTATACTGAAGTTTCTTCTGTAATCACTTCGACTCTATAGGCAGAGTCTATTGACATGTCCTGCTGTGGAGGCTTTCAGTAGAGGTATACGGTCACTAACCTACCTTCTTATGTTTCTAGTGTTAAATGTTTTACACTTTACTTTGAATGATTATCTAAAGTTGTTATCAGCCTGTCCCTAAACAGTACGTAACTACACAGTCCTGTCATCCAATCATACCTAGTTCTTTTCTCATTTAGACAGAAAAAGGATGAAGATGGCCGTTATAGATCTGCTTAACCTTCTGTTTAAAGCAAGTCCATTTATTTCACAAAATAATATTGAATATCTGCTTATGAACAGACATTAAATCTATGCTCTGTTATGAACAGATGTTAGTCTGTGTGTCTGAAGATGAATGATTTTTGTGGCTTTTCATCTAGGAGAGAAAACTGTGATAACGGGCATCTTTCAGCTGCATACCTCCATGATATTCAATAGGTTCCTCTGGATTAAAAAATGCAATTGTTTTCAGGTGTTGAGGAAGAGGAAAGTAACACTGACATGTATACTTTTACGGCATCAGATTTGAATCTGAGTTGTGCACTACATTTCCAGTTTCAAAAAAACAGCAAAATAAACAATGGAGTCCAGTCTTCTCAGAGCTTAATTTGCTCACCAACAGGACCTAAAGGTGACTTATAACTTGCAATTAGTTGAAATAAAATAACCAAAACCTGAACAGAGACTGGATGCCAAACATAATAGCATCCTCACACAGAATCTTCATGAAGGCCTTGTGCACTTTTAATCATTAATGTGACTCATTAGTGTAACACTGTAAATGATGTCTGAAACTAAATGTATTGTTTGTCACAAGTACATACATAATAAAAAAAAAATGTTTTTACCTACCAGTCACTACCACTCATTGACAAATGGTGTCTTATAGTTAGCAAAATAAAATGCTTGTCTATCAGGAAAAAAATCACTAGGCCATTCTAAGGAGATTTCAGGTAATTTCCTTCAGACTAAAAACATCTATTAAAATATATGATCAAGAGCCATTATTACAGAATTTTTAAATGTTTGCAAAACCCCTAGCTATAGAGTACAACACAGCCATTGTACTGAGTTAGGTTGATTAATACCCATTTTCTGTTAAAACTACTTTAATCAAGTAAAAATCAGGCCCCCCAAAAAAGAGGAAAGGGAGACTACCCAATTCTCTCTGGTGTTTTACATTATTCTAATGAGTTATGACAAGCCTTTCTTAATCCAAGGATTTATACATTGAACAACTATTCCCTATTTATATTCTTCCCTACAATTGGACACTCCCTGCAGGATTTAAGTAAATCTCTAGGGGACTTCAATATTTTTGCCATTGTAGATTCACTTTGAAATTGGGTAACTTTTTGTAGGGTTACCCACACCCTTCAATTAAACACCGCAAACCTTTGCTTTGTACTCTTTTATCCTCTTTGTCACACACACACTACACAGTGTGAGCACACATGCACACACATGCAGGGTCTGGCCCCACAGTCTCCCCATATACCGCATAGACTGTCCCCTCTGCACGCTCTCCCTCCAGACTGTTCTCCTGGCACAGGGTGCAGCTGGGCCTGGGTAATCCCTGATCCCAAGGAGTTCAGGCCAACTCAGATATGAATTTGGAAATTTAGGGTTATACCCAGACCTCACTAGGACATACTTGGGCTCTTGTTACCTGTCAACTATTAAAATCCCCACTGGTACTAGTGGGGAAAAAAGTATAATTATAACACCCCACCTTCTCAGAGGAGGGAGAAAATCTCAGTATGAATTAGGTCAGGTTGCATCTCTGAGGATCATTTTTGTAGTCCAAATGTCAATGGTTTTATGTTTAAAAAAATTCTATTTTTGCCAAATTTCAAGTAATTTTTCATTTTAAACTTATTTGACCATACTATCTTTTTTCTTCACAGATATTACAACATATTTTTTAAAGGGAACAATTTTTCTCTGTTTCATCTCTCTCACCCTCTTTTTTCTGGTGTGTGGCAGCTGCTGTTTGATCTGTTCATTGGCTCTGATCTGTTTCATGTTTCAGCCAAAGATTAAAACTACTCTGTAATTCTAAGCAGATGGGCCTAGGAGTGCAACCCTATAATTATACCTTCTTTCTTTGGCCCTCGAATTGCAAGCCTTCCATCCTGACTTTTAAAGTCTGGGATCACTAGAGTTCAGAATACACCTTGGCAATCAGGCAGGTCTGGCCAGCCCAACATGTACACAAGGCCTGTGGAACCGTGCTGCCCAAGCCCCTACCTAAAGCAGGCCTACAAAAACCAAACAAAACAATACAAAACAAAACCCCAGCCATGTACAGGTTAACCTGAGGTCTTGCAGGTTAACTTTCCTAGATCTTCTGCAGGGGTGGACGGCATAGCTTGATCTTCACTGCTATCTACAATGCATTCTGAAGCTCTATCCAGCTGCAGGTCCTACTCAGAAATTTAGAGTGTTCTGAGGGTACTGATCTGATCAGTGAAGGTTTGGGGTGGTGGTGATAGGTTCCGAGGAAGGAGAACCAAGCTCCTAGTGGAGACCTCCTGCTCAAAAGTCAGGTGTCCACCACTGAGGAAAGTTCGCTCAGAACATCTGAATCAGCACCATGTGTTCTGCCACTGCCCCAGCTGATGATCAGCACCAATCTACCACAAAATCTGCCTTGGCCACTCCCTGGCAATTGTCTTATTTTTTCTCGAGGCAATTCCTGGAACTCTTAAAGTGCTGATGTCCTCTGGGTAAGAGTTCACTAGAGCTCCTGAGAAAATGTGGCACATGAAGCGGAGACAAAATGATCAAGCAACGGCCTGAGTGAAATAAGGCGTCAAGTTCTGCAGAACTTAAGAGACTGGTTTTAATTATCACACCTAGGCTATTGGAAGTCTCCTACTCCTTGAAACTGCATCCAGTCTACTTGAGAGAGAACCTCATCACCACTCTTTCAAAAAACACTAGTCCTAGAAAGGGCACAGAGAAACACACGCGAGCTATTTTTCCGCTTAAATAATCATAGTTTCTCTTTACAGTCCCATAAAGTCTTGGAGCACATCAGGAGCCCCTCCTGCACTCTGACACTTGGGAAACAGGATCGCAAAGCCTGCGCTTTCATGACAGTCTACAGTCTGAAAATCCAACGGTTGATAAAGTTTTCCCTAGGACTTGAGGCAATCCATTCAGGAGATCAAAGTTGTGTGTGAGACTTTTGCACCCTTCCAGAAAGAAAACTCCAGCCGCGAAAGGCTCTGGGCGCTGCCAGGGGAGAGGAGTTCAGAGTCTTGGAAATGCCGAGCCCCTCTTCTATGGGTGAGCAGGAAGAAGCGGAGACTCTGCTTGGCTGGCGAGGGGACAGGAGGTGCGGTTAAGAAGACTGGTTGCGCAGGGAAGTTTCTGCTGCTCTCCGGGATCCTACCCTCCCGCGCCGGCGAGCGGCCAGTCACCATCCCCCATTCCCCGGAACTCACCGTGAAGCAGCAGGGCCGGGAACAGGTACGTGAGCAGGAGGCGGCACAGACAGGACATCTCCAGACTTCCTCCGGGACCTCCCGCGCGCCCTGAACCACTCGAGCAGCTAGCCGTCCAGGGCCCCTGCTCCCCCGGAACCGCTGCGGCGCCGCGCGCGCTCTGCCCTCTCGTCTCCAGCCTGGGAAGACACGACGAGGCAGCGTCGCCGCGAGGGACCAGTGCTTCGGCAGGGGGACACGGGGGCGGGTCCGCTCGTCGGCTCCAGCTCGTGTGCGGCCAGGCCAGGCCCTCGATCACTCGGCGGCGGAACGGGGCCCCATACCCGGGGGGCGCGGCGCAGGGGTTGCGGGGCGCGCGCTCCCTCGGCGCCAGCGGGCCCCGCGCTCCCAGCCCGTCCCTCTCTGAGCTCTGGATCTCTCCGTGTCCGTCCGCTCCTGGTCCTGTCCTGACCGCCGCAGCAACGCGCGCCACTCAGAGCTGCAGTGGCTGCTACTGCCAGCGCAGCTGCAGCGTCTCTTCATATTTCCCTAACGCCGCCGGCGGGGCGGCCGGGCCGCAGGGCGGAGGAGGGGCCAGGGGCGGGGTCCGGGGGCGACGCGGCGCCACCGCCCCCTGAGCCGCAGCCCGGAATGGGGCGCGGAGACTTGAAAGAGCGCGTCGGGCACCGCCTCTCTCCTCTCGCCTAGGTCTTCAACCTCTCCTTCTGCCCGCCTCCCCTTCTCTCTACTTCTCCTCTCCCCTCCCCACTTGCCTCTACTCCTCTGACCCCCCTCACCCGGCCTATCGCTTCCCTCCACTTCCTTTCCCTGATTCTCCTCATTCCCAGCCCCCTTCTCCGGAAAGTGCCTCCTGTCTCCAGTCCTCCCGCTCTGCGCAAGCCCTTTTCTTCGCGAACTGCCCACTCCGTGGGCGCTTCCTTCTGCGAAGGGCTAATAGCCCATAGAACAGCCTGCAGGGAAAGAAAACGTGCCGTTTATCTCCCTGCCTCCAGTCCGGGCAGCTTGGGACACTGTTCGGTTGACGGATGCCCCACTTGTGAAAGGTGTTCCAAAAGGATGGGCGGGGTGGTGGGCGCTGCAAGGCTAGGGGTCTCAAGTGGGGTCTGAAACAGGTGGCTTGCAAAAAGATTGGTGTGTATGTGTGTGTGCCTGTTTGTAAGAGAAGACAGAAGAGAAGAGAAAGAGGAAGAGGGGAGGGGACGGGAGGGGAGTTATGAAAAATTGCCCAGGGTGGGGATGCTGCAGTGCCTGGCTCCCTCAGTAGTGCAGTACTTGTTTTTACTGAAAATCCGCGCCACAAGTTAGTGTCTAGGCTCCCCTGGTGAGCATGGGAGCCCTGTCACAGGTCCCAACCTGTGAAGGGAATTGTGTAGGCAGCAGGAGAGCCCTTTCTTCCCCCGTCCCCACCCCTTCCAGGAGGCAAGGGACTTGTTGAAACATGGGAGAAATCTCAGAGAAAAAACACCCTGTCAGTCCTCAAGAGAGTGCACCCAGGCCCGTTCTGTGAGTCGTCCTCTCTTCCAGGCCAAGTCTTGATTTTTTATTTACGTCCTGTGGCCCTGGGAGTGGTGGTATGTTCAATTTTGCATTGGCTTTTAAAACCCAAAGACAGAAACAACTTCCACTCTCTTAATTTCCCAGGGTGCTGGAACAAGTCGTTCTTGGGAGGTGGTGGCTCCCCTGCCTACATGAAGTGCCCTGGACTCTGATTTATTTGGAGTTGCTCCTCTGAAAAGGTCCTCCAGCCACTCTGTACCCCCCAGGATGAGGTTTATTCAGTCTCTTAGGCTAAATGTCACCTTTCCTCACCCTAGGCTAAGGAGCAGTTATGGGACCAGATGGAATCAAGAGAACATTTTTTAATGTTACTTTTTTTAACTTTTTATTGTCCAAGTACAGTTGTCTCCATTGTCGCCTCACACTGTCCCTCTTCACCCCAGCCATCCACACTTCCCACCCTTCATCCTTTCTTGACTCAACTGTTCTGGTGTTTTTGTAAATAAAACAAAAAAGAATGCCTGACTTTTCAAGAGAGTGTTCTGCCCCTTTGAACAATGTAAAGATTAAATTCCTTATGCTTTAGACTTTCGTGACTAGTTGGACCTTAGCATTGGTGTGAAACTTAGTAAAATCGTTGAGAATACATTTGACAGTTTCCACTTTTTTTTTTTTTTTTTTTTTTTTTGGCTGAGAAAGCCATGGATCTTTTGATGTGATGGAGCTGATACTGTTTGATGTGCTTTAATTTTTACCACCATCATTATCTTCTTTCCATCTTTAATATGAGGGAACATAACTCACACCACCTGCCTAGCTCACAGGGATGTTGCAAGGATTAAAGTGTCAGTGGTTGCAAATCTTGAAGATGAAAGACTCCCTGCCTATGTGAAAAAAGGAAGATTGTCATAATAAGGCTGTGAACATTATTTTGAGCTGGGATTGCTCTGCAAGCATCTCTGCGGGTCAGCTTCATTCCTTATCACCTCATTGTCCTTCTTGCTTGCCTCCATTATTGGGTTTGGGTAGCAGATGATGACTTGTGGGTTTGAATGTTGCCTGAGTCAATCCGTCTAAAGTAGGAACCTGATTTCCTCACGGATGCTAGGCAGTTGAAAATGATATAAACAGCATATTTAGTGGTATAAGCAGAACATTAGCCTTGTCACCAAGCATACGGCTAGGCAGTATCTAGCTTTTATAGGCCTTTTAGTTATTTGATGCTTTTTAGTCTATCACAGAATATTTGAAAGAAGCAAACAACATAAGAGAGTATTAGGGATGGTATGTTTGTGTATAAGCAACTGGGCTGAGAGTAATTGAAAAATGTTTAGGTCAGTTATCACATGTTAGCAGAACAATAAGATAATACAATTACTTAAATAATTATTTGATTTTGTTACTTTAAAAAAAGGAGAAGCAGCAGTAATTTGTGTCATCTTGATAGTTAAGTCGATTCAATTTTTGTTCTTTCAACTGGTTTCACTGGTGTGTTATAAACATAGCCAGGATGATGTCACCAGTTTGAAATTTGTTTTGCTAGTTTTTTTTTCCACATGTAGTGTCACAGATTCAAGTTCTCAACCTTCAATATAACATCTTGCCAGAGTTGCTCCTCCCAGATATGCCTTCATCGCCTTCTGCCCATCTACAAGTTGCAGACCATAACTTTAGGGTTCACTTTCTGCATTACTTTTCACTTTCACTGTTAGTGTACTCTTCTGGAGAATAACAGGAAAAATACAGTATGCATTTGTCTTAGGGTGCTTATATGTGGATATATGCTTACAGTATTAGAATTGGGAGGAAGGCATTTCCAGGAAGGTGGTTATCAGCTCCAACTCTGATTCTGGCCACCCGGAACCCATACCAAGAATTTCCCTAGACTACTTGCAAGGACCAAGCCTTGAGCAGGAGTGTATGTAACCAGGCCCTGGTTATAGCAGAAGAGTCCCTGGCCAGGGTGGCTGGACAAAGTTTCCTTAGCAGCATCAATAAGTTTGTTAAAATATTCAGGGCTACTTATAAACAACTTCTGTTACATTGATGGGGAAGAAGAACCTCAAAGAGGTTCAGTTCTCAGCCACACAGCACACTGGGAACTCCCGTGACTGTTCAGTCATCAGCTCACAAGGCCTTGCACATGTTTACCAAATGATCTTTTCCCATGAGCGCTGCTGATCATAGCCAAGAGCCTCTATACTAGCCTCAGTCTTTGAGTCAGAACCAGCTCTTTGCTTTTCCAAAGTTATCCCAAATCATAAGCAAATTTTCTGGGATATCTGCACTGGGCATAAAGCTTGAGTGATGACATTGGCTTGATTTTCTTAGGAAGCTGTCTTAATTTTTTGTGAACACAGAGTAGTAGAGAGCTCAAATGCATTGTTACCCTGGGAGGTGTAAGGACCAATGTCTTTTAAAACCTGTGCTACAATTTGGTTTCCTAATGCAATCCTTGTGAAAATTAATCTGAAGGTGTGCTTATGCACATCATTTGAAATTGCAGAGAGTCCAGGTTTTTCATGATTTGAAGAAATGAGAGTTTTAAGGAGGGTCGGAGGAATCAAAACATTGATTTCAAATCATGCTCAACTATGTGTATGGCTGAAAGCATTTTACTACCTCTGCATTCTCAGAGGTTGGGAAATGTCATCAGGAAAAATATGTAGACTTTTTGAAAGTTGCTAGATGACAGTGCCAAGCCCGAGACCTGGGGTAATGTCTCTGGACTGTAAACATTTGGAGGACAGGAATGGTGCTTCGTTCTCTCGCTCCTCCTTTCAGCACCATTTTCAAAATACAGAAAGTACCTAAGCCAGTGTTTTCAGTATTTTTCCCACAGCAGGGTTTACTTTAATAAATGGTAAAGATTTTAAATTGAAAAAAATTTTATAGCACTTCCTCAGAGCCAGAGCTAATAAAATTATCCTGAGGAGTCCTTAGGAAAGGGCATACTTCTGAGTTATATTCTTTAAAATGTTAATTAGAACAAACTCTGTTTTGAAAATAAAACGTAGTTTAGATGTATCTTTGAGTGGCATTGTCTTCTGAACTTATAAAATTAAAGATAATATTACACTTTATATTCATTACAATTTTCATTTGTTAGTCCGTCCATCCAGTATTTACTATCAAATATATACATGAAACCATCCAAAAATAAGGGTGTATATAGATGCATGAGAGTGATTTAGATTAACCATCTGTTCACAGTCTGTCACAAGTTTGTTTAGGGGGCTGATGAGAAGACTGAGGACCTTTACCACCAGAGGAAAATATTTAATGGCAGAAGGCAATAAACGACCTCAGTAACATTTTTGTCTATATTTTCATGTAACTCTCATGATATTCTTTCTTGTAGTGCTGGCTCCTGTGTATATCTAGCTGCTTTATTTGCTTAACTGGATTTGGTCTTAGAGGGCAGGAAGAGAATCAGGCTTTATATTTGAATCTCCCTGCCATCCTTTTCACAAGTCCTTTCATAATGGGCATTTGTTGGGCTAGTTGATAGGGCGTGATAAAATCAGAGCATCAAGAATGAGTCTTTATGAGGCCAGCACCACCCGAACCCACTGTAGCACAAACTACGGACACAGGAAGACACAGAAACACTGGTATTCAATCTGAGCATGCTCTGGGTTGTTACGGCACATGCAGCAATGCTCAAACATGTGGACAAATGAGAGGAAGTACACCACATTTGTTAAGGAGCCAGATGTACTAGGCTCAGATCTCTTAGTTGGAGGATCTTAGGCAAGTTACCTAACATGACTATAAAATGGGAGGATATATTTTGGGTCAAGATGCCAGTATAGGTAAATGTGGTACTTGAATCCTCCCACAGCCACATCAAAAAATACAACTAAACCACAGAACAATCATCATTCAGAACCACCTGAAATCTAGCTGAACAGTAGTCCTACTACTAGGGATTTAAAGAAGAAACCACGTCAAGACTGATAGGAGGGGTGGATACGAGGAACAGGCTGGTCCCATACCCATGTGTGCTAGTTTAAAATTAGGAGGGATATCTTGACTGTGGAGGTTCCCACTGAAGACTGCCCTGAGGAGCAAGCTGTCCTAGCCCCACATCAGAAACCACAGCTCATAGCTCCAGTGTCAGGAAGAGAAGTCATCATGACTTCTGGATGTAAAAACCAGTGGCGATTGTGACTGAGAGAAACAAAATACTTCTGGAGTCCCAGGCCATTCTTTTTTTTAAGATTATTTATTTATTTTTAGACAGAGGGGAAAAGAGAGAGAGAAACATCAATGTGTGGTTGCCTCTCGCATGCCCCCATCTGGAGACCTGGCATGTGCAACCCAGACATGTGCCCTGACTGAAAATTGAACTGGCGACCTTTGGTTAGCAGGCTGGCAATCAGTCCACTGAGCCACACCAGCCAGAGCAAGGCAGTTCCTCTTAAAAGACCCATGCACAGTCAGACTTACTCCCTCTGCATTCCAATGTGGGAGCAGTAGCTTAAAAGGCACCAAAGACATACAGGAAGGAACTGAATTGTCTGACATCAGGGGGAGAACTGAGGGGGCAGCTTTCCTCCAGGAAAAAAGTGCTGGCAGAGACCATTGTTCTTTTTCTGAGATACCATCCACCGTACAGGGTGGACAGGTAGGCACCATATCTGAGTCTCCATCAACCTGGCTTGCTCTATTTTGCCCTACCCTGGTGATCCCCTGAGACTACACCACACCCAACTTGCAGACCTATCCAAGCTGTTTCCAGTGGCATTTGTATACAACTGGCCTCTCTTGCCTCATGCTTCAGACTTTCTGAAAATCTCTCAAGCAAGCAGCACCTGCCTCAGCATACCCCCTACCTCTTGGTAAATGGTCCAGCAACAGTGGTAGCTCCCCTTGGTTCACATGTTGGCCTCTCCTGGGCACCTCCAAGCCCAGCACAAGTACCAGCCACCTACTGATCACTTTGTAGCTCATGATGGGTGGTCCCAGGCAGAACACAGGCAGTGGCTGACCTTGCACCTTGGGGAGACCCCAGAGCCAGTGCACCCAGTGGAGAGCTTCAGACCACACCCGATTACAACCCTTACACCTCCACAAGCAACACACTCAAGAAGTGGACTTGGTAAGCACCAAAGCCCCACTGAAACAAGTCCTTCTCTATAGGGTTGACTCCTGCACAGCAGCTTCTCTGCTATATATAGCAAAAGCCAGTCTTCATAGCCAGTTGGCCTGGGAGGTCAATCCCTCCCAGTGATACCAACATCAATAAAGTCTCAAATACAATAGGACAGTGCACACAGCCCATGCAGAGGTGCACCTGGAGCGCCCAGCTTGGATGATAGGGGAAGCTGTGCCACTGGGCCCTACAGGACACCTTTGATACAAGGCCACTCTATTTGTACACAAGTACAGGAAACATAGCAGTTCTACATAATAGAAACAAACATAGGGAAGCAGCCAAAATATGTAAACAAAGAAATGGGTCCCAAAAGAAAGAACAGGAAAAAAACTTCAGAAAAAAATAACTAAATGAAATAGAGGCAAGCAAATCAATAGACAGAGAGTTCAAAACAATGGTTATAAAGATGCTGAAGGAACTTAGTGAGGACTTCAGCAGCATTAAAAATGACATAGAAACCATAAAAAAGAATCAGTCAAAATGAAGGATATACTAGCTGAAATGAAGAATAATTTTCAGGGAATCAAGAGTAGAGGAGATGACTCAAAGAATCAAGTCAATGATTTGGAATAGAAGGAAGCAAAAAAAAAAAAAATCAGAACAAGCAAAAAGAAAAAAGAATCCAAAAACATGAAGATAGTATAAGGAGCCTGTGGGACAGTTTCAAGCACACCAATATTCACATCATGGTGGTGCCTGCTGAAGGAGCAAATAGAGAGCAAGATATTGAAAACTTATGTGAAAAAATGATAGGAAACTTCACTTACCTGGTGAAGGAAATGGACACACAAGTCCAGGGAACACAGAGAGTCCCAAATAAGATGAATCCAAAGAGGCCCACACCAAGATGCATAATAATTAAAAAGCAAAAGGTTAAAGACAAATAGACAATCTTAAAAGCAACAAAAGAAAAGGAGTTAATTACCTATGAGGGAGCTTCCAGAAGACTGTCAGCTGATTTCTCAACAGGAACTTTGCAGGCTAGAACAGATTGGCATGAAATATTCAAAGTGATGAAAAGCAAGGACCTACAACCAAGATTACTCTATCCAGCAAAGCTATCATTTATAATTTCACAGATATAGAGCTTCCCAGACAAGAAAAAGCTATCAGAGTTCATCACCACTAATCCAGTATTGCAAGAAAGGTTAAAGGGTCTTCTTTAAGAAGAAGAAAAAAGATCAAAACTATAAACAATAAAATTGCAATAAATACATAGCTATCAACAATTGAATCTATAAAACAAAATAACAAGCAGGACAGAAACAGACTCATTGATACTGAGAGCATTTTGATGGTTACCAGATGGGAGGGGGCATTTAAGGGTTGGGAGAAAAAGGTGAAGGGATTAAGAAGTACAAATTGGTAGTCACAGAATAGTCATGGGGATGTAAAATATAGCATAGGGAATATAGTGAATAATATTTTAATAACTGTGTATGGTGTCCGATGAGTGTGAGACTTATTGGGATGATCATGTAGTAAGTTATAATGTCTAAACACCATGGTGTACACCTGAAATTAATATAATACTGTATGTCAACTGTAATTGAAAAATAGAAAATTATTTAAAAATGGGGGGATATACAGGCATGTAGTCAAGCACTATTCAAGTGTACAAAAATAACTCACTGATAGTAATGACTTTAGACTAAACCATACATTCTCAACAATGCTGAAATTGCCTCCCAGGAAGCAAAAATTGATTCTTTGTGGGTGCAAGTGGTATGAGAAAAATAGCTATTACAATGATTTGTTGCTCTCCAAAATATCACAGTGCTTAAACAGGTATAATATATATCTACATTGCCTTCAATATAAGGGGCGGGGGGAGGCTCCTTGATGGACAATAATGAAAAGGAGTTTGAGAAACACCATACTAGAGGAGTAAAGTATACAATTAGTCCTATTATAATTAATCATATATTTAACATAATAACTTTCTTTAATTCACTGGATATGTTTTCATTATACAAAGCCAAATATGTTTTACTTCAACTGACCATCTGGAACAGCATTCTAACATAGCATCACATTCAATATTGTTTATCTTTGATTTAAATACTTCAGCTATTACTAGGCTTTCTTTACAGATTGGAAAACTAAGGCTGAAGAGATTGAATGGTTTTTCTGAAAATTGTACAGCTTGTAAGATAGAATCAGCAGGCCTTGTAACTCCCAGTGAAGTGCTATGCTCAACTCTAAGGTTGTAGAAAAAATGCATTTTACCTCTCAGAAGTAGAAAATCGATTTTGATGTGTTTTGAGACATTCAAGCTAAAACGGGAATGCTGTATAGGCTATGTGGACATTTAATATAATTAGTATCTAAAAGCTTGGTGTGGCATTTCACTGTCTTATGTGTAAAATATGCAAACAGTTTAGCGTTTAGAACAGATTATTGCAATACATAAAATATGTGGGTAAACCAGATAGTCATTAAAATACTGTCCACTGACGGATGTGAATTTACAAACTTTTCAGTATAGGACTTGGCCAGTCCTTTCAGAATATACACATCTGTGTTATTATGTTTTGGGTTGTGCGTATTCAGAGCAATGAGCTGTTTAGGTATGGCCATATGCAAACATATCTCATCTACCTGAATGTTAGGTCTCTAAAGCAGAGGGCAAATTAAACAAAACAATTTTCTAGGCCACCAAACTTGATGCCATGAACTACATAGTGATGCTTCATCTCCATATTTTTGTTAATGCTTTGTAATTCTCAAAATACTTCCAAATACATGGTCTCTTTTGATCTTCATGCAATTTTATGAAGGCCAGATGACAACCAAAGCTGTTCTGACTTAGAGATGCAAACTTCAGGTTTTGAGAGGCTTAAAGTATCTCTACAAGATCTCCTCAAGACACATAACACTTCACAATTTTGTATTTCCAGGCACTAGCAATATACACTTTATTCATGTGGAGCATATCATGCCCTAACTTAGAATCTGTTTTATTTTCTTATACAAAAACTTGGTGTTTTTGTTGCCTCTACCCTTAGGCAGACAGCAGGGTGGAAACATTTATAAATAGACACAAACATTGAAAAAACACCAGAGTTCAACTGAAAATAAATTAACCATGTCAATCTAGGAAAACTTTGCATTCGTACATGGATTATTTCCTCACATTTTATCTCTAAAATTTTTTATGCTTTAGCCAAGTACCAAAATCAGTAGCTGTTCCCACACTCAAGTGATTAGAATATCTTTCTGCAAAGGACCTAGTGAGTCAAATGAAAAGCAGCAAATACGCTGGCAAAATTATGCTGGAAAATAGACAAGGAGGTAAGAAACTGGGTCAAGTACACCAAACAAGCTCCTAGAACAAAAGTCAACACAATGGTATGCTCACCCAGAACAAAAGGGCCAGCTTGTTTAGAAAGGATTCTCTAGGTATCAGAGTTTAATTTTGATCAGTTGGCTGGCGCCATATCAGTATGGATGCCCACACAGCTGTAGGGCAGAATAGCATCACTGTGAGTGAGGATAGCTCACGGTCACCATCACATGTAGTGTCCACAGATGCTTCCGAGATGGAGCAGGTGGTCAAGCTGTACTGTTGAGCTGTTAGCATTTAGGTCAGACCTCACTTCTTTCATATTGAAGTTTGAGAAGGGTTTTAGCAACTCCAAAACAGTCAGAAGTGGAACAACTGACCATAAACTAGATGGGAGCATTGCCAAACAGATACTCTTAAACTTGGGGAGGTAGAGACTATCTGTGATGGGTGGCAAAGACATTGGGTCACAGACAGGGAGCCCAGAGCTATGAAGAGATGGAGGCTTCTTGAAGTCAGACTTTTCCTAAATCACACAAGCTGTTGGCCAGGTCTGGAGCTGTGACCAGACACCAGGTTCCCCATCTTATTTTAGAGCATCTTTCACTTTTCACAGATTCATATTTTTCTCTTGTAATGATTAAAAACTTGGAAAGCAGAACATTATGAGGCATTATGTTTGCTAAATTAATTGTGCTTTGAATTTCCTCTTAAATGTATATCTGCATTAGTAATTCTTTCCTTCATTGCATCAGTTCTGGCTTTGCTGCTCCTGGAGGTGTGATAGGCTTTTCTGTCCTAGTACCATAAGTATTTTCTACTTCACAGCAAGCTCTTGGTTTATAATCAATACATGAGTTTCTAACATTGTGAAACTCCTTGATTGAACCTTATATGTAGTACTTTTTTTTTTTTTGCTATGTTGTAGTAGCTATTTCCCCTGTGCCCCTCTGTATAGGGTAACCATTGTGATTCTGTGAGAGTGAGCCATGGGGAGAAGTACTCCTGAAGAGTTCATTTATGTTGTAAAACAGGTCTGGAGAGAGATGGACAAAGGGCAAGAATTAGAGGCTACATTCTGATATTCCTCCCAGATAATCTTTCCAGTATTTTAGTGCAGAATGAAATATGGAAGACATTTTCCCTGTCATTGAACAGCTGGAAATGCTGAGGATGCAAGCCTTAGCAGCTCCCCAAGAACATGGTGGATAGAGAGAGGGGCAGCAGATGAGTCCATGCTCACAAGAGTGAGACAAAGGTATTGCCAGCCCACACTGAATTTAATGTGGTGGTATCTTCTGCCCAATTCCATGGAAGCCACTGCAGTAGACAGACATCATAAGACATAACACTTATAGAGGTGGCCCTGCTTGCTAGAAGAAAGTCATTTGAAGAGGGCTGACCCCATGTTTTATATTGAATTCAGTAACAGGTTTGAAAACTAGAGCCTGCACAAAACTTTGCATAGACCCCCCCCCTCCTCTCCCCTCCCCTCCTCTACACTTATGCACTGCTCTGCTATGGAGAAATATCCTTGCCATGGAGTTCAAGTGTTTGTACAGGACTGAGCCAGGGTGGAGAAGGTGGATGATGGAGCAGAAGAAACCTAAAACACTGCAGAAGTAGTTATTACAGACTGAGTTGTGTGGGTCTAGCACAAGGGTTGTTTTCCCCTCTGAAGTCCAGCCAGAGCAGAGCCCTCCT
Organism: Anoura caudifer; assembly: GCA_004027475.1. Taxonomy (NCBI): domain Eukaryota; kingdom Metazoa; phylum Chordata; class Mammalia; order Chiroptera; family Phyllostomidae; genus Anoura; species Anoura caudifer. The sequence goes on along the minus strand of PVKU01005871.1, from coordinate 6,707 downwards.
TTCACAGAGCCAAATCTTGACCTATCTGGACCTGATAAACTCTGCTGGCCTCACCCTGACAACTCCCTGAGACCCTGTCCAAACACAAAGGTATATGAGAACCCAGTGGGTGGCAGTTAGATATGGTATACCCAGAAACATTTGCTGAGTAGCCTCAGACCCACCACTGGCACCAAGTTTCAACCTGTATCATTCTGGTAAACACCACTCACCCCTACCTGTTGACTCATGGAGAACCTACCTCATGCAACTTGATGCTGTCAGAGGCTTTCTGTGACTGAGCCTGTCACCCAGCAGGTAGAGAAAGGTGGAGTTGGATCTTAGGGTGCATTGGGACTCTTGCTGACCTGACCCCAGGACTGGTAAAAGCTGGCCTGACCCCAGGACTGGTAAAAGCTGGCCTTGGTTTTCAGCTTGGTACTTCCTGTGCACACCCAAGCCCAGCAGAGGCAACCACAAACAGTGGATTGCTTATAATTCCAAACAGGTTGCCCAGGGCCAGTAACAGGCAGGGTCTGACATTGGGACCAGAGTCCTTCCCAAGAGGCCCAGAACCAGTACACCCAGTAGCCAGCTTCAGACAACATTAGAGCAGGATCCAATGAGATTCACAAGCAGCAAATCCAAAGGGAGATCTTGGCAGGCTCCCAGCCATGCTGAGACATGTTCCACTTCAAGTGATCAGCACCTGCACAGCAGCTCACATGATGTGTGCCTCCCAGTCAGCCACCCTCAGGGTCAATACTATGCATGAATGGTCCAATAGCAGTAAACTCAATTACAACAGCAGGGCGCACATAACACACAGAAGACATTCCAGGAACACCTAGCTCAGGTCATCAAAGAGACTGAACCACTGGATCCCACAGGATACTTACTACATGAGGCCACCCCAAAAGACTGGGAGTCATAGCAGATCTATATAATACATAGAAATAAACAAAAAGAGACAGCCAGGATGGGGAGACAAAGAAACATATCCCAAATGGAAAAAAAAGAGAGAGAGAAATCTCCAGGGAAAAAAGCTAAATAAAATGGAGGAAAGCAATTTATCAGATACAGAGTTCAAAGCAATGCTTACAAGGATGTTCAACAGTATGGGAAAGGACCTAGAAACCATAAAATGAACCAATCAGAAATAAATAATACAATATTTGAAATGAAGAATACCCTGGAAGCAATAAAGAGTAGGCTGGATAAAGAGGAGGATCAAATGAGCAATTTGGAAGACAAGGTAGGAAAAACACCGAATCAGAGAAATGAAAGGAAAAAAGAATTTTAAAAATGGGATAGTTTAAGGGTCCTTTGGGACAAAATGAAGTATAAGAACATCCACAAAATAGGGGTGCCAGAAGGAGAAAAGTGAGGGCAAGAGATTGGGAAACCATTCAAAGAAATAATGACCCCAAACATCCCTAACCTGGTAAAGAAAAAGGACACATATTCTAGGAAGCACAGAGAGTTCCAAACAAGATGAACCTAAAGAGTTCTACACCAAGACACATCATACATAAAATGGCAAACAATAAAGACAAAAAGAGAATCTTAAAAGCTGAAATAGGCCCTGGCTGGTGTAGCTCAGTGGATTGAGCTTGGGCTGTGAACCAAAGAGTTGCCAGTTTGATACCCAGTCAGGGCACATGCCTGGAATGCAGGCCAGGTCCCCAGTGGGGGGCCATGTGAGAGGCAACCACATGTTGATGTTTCTTACCTTCTCTTTCTTCCTCCCTTCCAATCTCTCTAAATGAATAAATAAAATCTTTTTGTTTTTCAAAGCTGAAACAGAAAGACAGTTATCTACAAGGGAGCTTTCATGAGACTGTTGACTGATTTTTCAATAGAAATATTTCAGGCCAGAAAGGATTGGCATGAAACATTCAAGGTGATGAAAAGTAAGGGCCTACAACCAAGATTGCTTTACCCAGCAATGCTGTCATCTAAAATTGAAGGAGAAATAAAGAGCTTCCCAGATAAGAGAAAGTTAAAGGAGTGTGTTACCACCAAACCAGTATTACAACAAATGTTATAGGGCTTTCTTGAAGAAAAAGAATGAGAAGGAGAATGAGAAAAATAGAGGAACATAGTTGAAAGAATAAAATGGCCATAAATATATACATATGAATAATCACTTTAAATGTAAATAGTTTAAGTGCTCCAATCAAAAGACATAGATCGAAACATGTATAAGAAAAGAAGATCCATATATATGCAGTTTGCAAGAGACTCACCTTAGGATGAAAGATACACACAGACAAAGTAAAGGGATGGAAAAAGATATTTCATGCATATGGAAAGGAAAAAGAAGCTGGCAGTAACAATACTTACAGCTGACAAAATAGACTTTAAAACCAAGGCTATAGAAAAAGACAAAGAAGGATACTACAAGTATATAACCTTTAGATACATTTATTTATGCATCCAACATAGGAGCATATAAATATGTAATGCAAATCTTGGTGGCTAAAGGGAGAGATTGACAGTAATACAGTCAGTCAAGCATCTTCTCTGACCATAATGATGAAACTGGAAATTAATCACAGGAAAAAAACTGAAAAACACAGAAAGACATGGAGGCTACATAACATGTTATTTAACAATGAATTGGTTAACAATGAGACCAAGATATAAATCAAAAGATACCTTGAAACAAATGAAAATGAGACTACAACAACCCAAAATCTACGGAACACAGTGAAAGCACTACTAAGAGAGAAAGGCATAGTATTACAGACCTACCCCAAGAAACAAGAAAAATCTCCAATAAAAAACCCAACTTTACACTTAAAGGAACTAGAAAAAAAACAGCAAAGAAAACTCAAAGTGAGTAGAGGAAAGAAAAAAAAGATCAGTAGAAATAAACACTGTAGAGTCTAAAAAACAAAACAAAAGATCCATGAAACCAGAAGATTGTTCTTTGAAAAGATAAACATGATTGAGCAGCGTTTAACCAAACTAATTAAGAAAAACAGAGAGGACCCAAATAAATAAAATCAGAAATGAAAGAATAGTAGCAACTGACACCAAAAAAGTACAAAGGATGGTAAGATAATATTACAAACAACTATATGCCAACAAATTGGACAATCTGGATGAAATGGATAAATTCCTAAAAACATACAAGCTTGCAAAACTGAATCAGGAAGAATCAGAGAATCTGAACACAGATTATAACTAATGAAATTGAAGCCGTAATCAAAAACTACCAAAACAAATTAAAGTCCTGGATCAGATGGCCTCGCCGGTGAAATTTACCAAACATTCAAATAAGAACTAACACCTATTGTTCTCAAACTATTCCAAAAAATTCAAGAGCCGGGGAAACTCCCAAGATCATTTTACAAGACCAGCATTATCCTAATTTGAAAACCGGATAAAGACACTATGGAAAAAGAAAATTATAGGCCAATATCCCTGATGAACATAAGTGCTAAAATTCTTGACAAAATACTAGCAAACTAAGTCCAGCAATACATTAAAAAGATCATACGCCATGATCAAATGGGATCCAGGGATGCAAGGGTGGTACAGTATATCCTCTAATCAATAAATGTGATAACCATGTAAATGAAATAAAGGATAAAAGCCACATGATCATATCAATAGATGCAGAAAAGGCACTTGATAAAATCCAGCCCCCATTTGTGATAAAAATATTCAACAAAGTGAAAACAGAGGGAACATACCTGAACCATAAATAAAGACCATATATGACAAACCCACAGCCAATATCATACTGGGCAAAAACTACAAGTATCAGGAAAAAGGCAGGGGTGTCTTCTTTCACCATTGTTATTCAACATAGATCTGGAAGTCCTAGCCACGGAAATCAGAAAAAAATGAAGAAATAAAAGACATTAATATTGGAAAGGAATAAATAAAACTGTCACTATTTGCAGATGAGATAATACTGTGCATAGAGAACCTTAAAAATTCCACCAAGAAACTACTAGAACTGATAAACGCATTCAGCAAAATAGCAGGATACAAAATAAATATCCAGAAATCAGTCGCATTTTCATATACTGATAACAAATGATCAGAAGTGGAAAGTAATAAAACAATCTCATTCAAAATTTCTTCAAAAAGAATAAAATACCTCAGAATAAATTTAAACAAGGATGTAAAAGACCTGTACATGGAAAATTATAAGACGCTAAAGAAATAAATTGAAGAAGATACAAATAAGTGGAAACATACACTGTGTTCATAGGTAGGAAGAATCAACATCATTAAAATGTCAATACTACCCAAAGCAATCCATAGATTCAGCACAATTCCTATCAAGATACCAATGGCATATTTCACAGAACTAGAACAAATATTTAAAAAAATGTATATGGAACCAGAAAAGACCCAAAATAGCCACAGCAATCTTGATAGAGATGAACAAACTTGGAAGAATCAAACTATCTATATCAATTATATTGCAAGCCCATAGTAATCAAAACAGCTTGGTACTGGCACAAAAGCAGACATATAGATCAATGGAACAGAACATAGAGCCCAATAATAAACCCATGCCTTTATGGTCAATTAATATTTGACAAAGAAGGCAAAAACATACACTGGGGTAAACATAGCCTATTCAATAAATGGTGTTGGGGAAATTGGACAGATATGTGCAAAAAAATGAAGCTAAACCACTTTTTTATACCATATAAAAGAATAAACTCAAAATTTAATAAAGAATTAAATATTAGATTCAAAACCATAAAAATTCTAGAAGAAAGTATAGGCAGTAAAATCTCAGACATTTCTTGCAGCAATGTTTTTTCTGCTATATGTCCTCATGCAAGAGAAACAAAAGAAAAAATAAACAAATGGGACTACTTCAAACTGTTTGCACAGCAAAGGAAACCAACAAAATGAAAAGACAACCTACTGAATGGGAAAACATAGTCACCAATGATACATATGGTAAAGGGTTACTATCCAAAATTTATAAAGAACTTATAAAACTCAACACCAAGAAAACAAACAATCCAAATAAAAATACGCAGGGGCCTGAATAAACACCTCTCCAAAGACCACATACAGATGGCAACAGGCATAGGAAAAGATGCTCAGTGTCGCTAATTATCAGAGAAATGCAAATTAAAACCACAGTGAGACATCACCTCACACCTGTCAGAATGGCTATCATCAATAAATCCACAAACAGTAAGTGCTGGTGAGGATGGTAAGTGAAGGTACCCTCATGCACTGATATCAGGAATGGAGATGAGTGCAGTCACTCTGGAAGACATTATGAAGTTACCTGAAGAATTAGAAATGGAACTGTCTTATACCCAGTATTTCTACTTCTTGGAATGTATTCAAATAAATGCAAAACACTAATTCAAAAGAATATATACACCCCTATGTTCGTTGCAGTGTTATTTACATTAGCTAAGATTCTCTTCTTATATTTCACCTTGGACAATGTAATTATTATGTGCCTTGGTGTGTGCTTCCTTGGGTCCAACTTGTTTGGGACTCTGAGCTTCCTGGACTTCCTAGAGATCTATTTCCTTTGCCAGATTGGGAAAGTTACCTTCGTTATTTTTCAAATAAGTTTTCAATTTCTTGACCTTCATCTTCTCCTTCTGGCATTCCTATGATTCAGATGTTGGAGCATTTAAAGTTGTCCCAAAGGTCCCTAAGCTTCTCTTCATTTTTTTGAATTCTTATCTCTTCATTTTGTTCTGGTTGAATGTTTGTTCCTTCCTTCTGCTCCAAATCATTGATTTCAGTACTGGTTTCCTTCCCTTCACTGTTGGTTCCCTGTATATTTTGCTTTATTTCACTTTGCATAGCCTTCACTCTTTCCTTTATTTTCTGACCATCCTCAACCATTTCTGTGAGCATCCTGATTACCAGTGTTTTGAACTCTGCATCTGATAAGTTGGCTATCCCTTCATTGGTTAGTTTTGGAGTTTTGATCTGTTCTTTCATTTGGGCCATTTTTTTTTTTGTCTTTGTCCACCTATTAGGTTCTAACAGGTGGAGCCTTGGGTATTCACCAGGATAGGGCAACCCACTCTACTGCATGGTTGGACTGTTTATGGAGGAGTGGTCCAAAAGGAACAATGATGCTTGCTGAGCTCTCAGAGGGCTTTCAGTCCGTTTCCCTGATATCATTTAAAAATAAATGAAATATCATTAACAAAATAAAATTCAACCATTTCTTCAGTTGCAAAAGAGATATTCTTTTGCACACCATCTGTTATTTTGTAGTACACAAATTATGAATAAATAATTACATATTCTTTTTTGCAAGCCCAGCTATAAACAAATGCTCCACATGCCAAAATGGAAGTCATTTTCCCTTTGAAAACTCATTAAGTCCTGCACAACTGGAAGAGACTGGGGGGAAGCTTCCTAGCAGATGCTGGGGGAACATTATCACTGCACATAGATAATAACATGAAGCCAAACATGGACAAGTCTTTGGGACTCTTCTGCCTGCTTCGTATGAACCCTCTCCTCCTGCTGCACATTCTCTCCAGTGTCTCTCTACAGGTGCACGTGTGTACCTATAAAACCCCTGAAGGCTGATTGTGGAGACTGATCTCTCTCATTCCTTAAGCCAACTAAAATATTGGCAAGCTATGCTTCCTCTCCTACAAAACAACAAAACATCACAAATAAAATTACAATTGACTGGTTTATTTCTAAGAAGTTGTTGGGAAACCAAATTTCCTAAGAGCTTCACCAAACAAGCCACT